>WWET01001004.1:312411-332516 GCA_011038615.1 Limnodynastes dumerilii
AGAGATGAGGTGATAAATAACAGTGTGATAGTAACGCTGGTCAGTAGTATCTGTGTAATAATATAATAATATGAGAGGTGATAAATAACAGTGTAATAGTAACGCTGGTCAGTATCTGTGTAATAATATAATAATATAATAGTATTAGAGATGAGAGGTGATAAATAACAGTGTAATAGTAACACTGGTCAGTATCTGTGTATTACTATAATAATATAATAGTATTAGAGATGAGAGGTGATAATAACAGTGTAATAGTAACGCAGGTCAGTATCTGTGTAATAATATAATAATAATAGAGATGAGAGGTGATAATAACAGTGTAATAGTAACGCTGGTCAGTATCTGTGTAATAATATAATAGTATTAGAGATGAGAGGTGATGTCTCAGTATGAGACAATATGAATTAATGTAACAATGGAGAGGGGGCGGTTCTACATGGCACAATTTGCATAAGTCGCATCATTAAGCCCTGCCCCCATACCTGCCTCTATCTCTTGCCTCCAGGATCCCAGAGGGCAGATTTTAAACATCTGCAACCCTGTTTTACCTAGGTATAACTTTCCACCTGATTTCCTCTTATGTTTACTCTCTGGTGTCTAGTGTATCACTATGAATGTCACATATTTGTGTTCTGCCCATGTGGGGGAACTGCCTGTATCTCACCATAGACTTTCAGATTGTAATACAAATATAAGGTGGTTCCGCTGTTAAAAATCTGAGCCTTATAAACCCCGCTGTCTTCTTCCATTAGATCGCTGAGCATTATTGAGAATCCCGGCATCTGGCGCTTCACCCGATCCTTGAATTTGTGATCGATGACTACAAGCTTGTGCGGCTTCGCAATAGCCAACATGCGCTTTTCCTCACGGGCCCAGAAGACGCTCATAATCTCTACATTCTTCGATAGGTCGACGGGGAACAAGATGGACCCCCCAGAGGTTGCGGTGAGGTTCTGCTCGGCCAAGGAGGTGACAACTGGTGCTATAGGAAATATGGAACACCGAGAAAAGGGTTTGTGAGTTTCTTTGTATAATCCTTTGAATTCATGAATGTCTAAAGAGCGAACCATTCGCAGGTGCAGACAGATACGCTGTTATGTAAAGGGGAAATGATGATTATGCTTCCTGCAAAATGTGGACCTGATTCACACTTAAGAATGAGTTAGGTGAAGGCAGATCTGCACCAAACTCACTCTTCCATCCTCTGTGCAATGTCCGTACGGACATTGCCTCTCCCTCCGCCCTCCCCAGCTAATCTAAATGCCTCCCACTTCTGCCTATAAACGCCCCGAGGCGGCATTACGCCGCCTCTAGGGACGTAAAAATCTCTGCGTGTGGTCTTTAAAGACCGCACCTACGCTATCTACGTGCCGATCGGCTACGTAGATAGCGTAAATGATTTACTACGCATGCGTGCAGATAGGCACTTAAGAAGCCGAAGCTTCTTAAGTGTGAATCAGGTCCTGTATTAGTGGAGGATAGAAGTGATCGCAACAACAGTGCCTTGCGGTTGCGACCAGTTACGGCACAAAATGTACAGGTACACAGCAATTACACTCAGTGGGGTAGATCCAGACCTACGGGCTAGTTACGTTACAACACGTAGCGTATTTACGTTAGCGTAATTACTAGGCACTCCCCCCGGCTGTGCGTACTTTGGCCGTTTTGCGCTTGCCAAACCCTACCTTAACTATTCAAAGCGTAACTGATATACGTAAAGGCTTCACGTACGTAAGTGTCTAAGCACGCCCATACTGTACGATCTAAATGCTTTACCCCGTCTCCGAAGTGTAATTACGGGTGTTGTAAGGATGTCATGCCCCTTCGTTCGTAGTTACGCTGTTGATATGTGGCTGGTACATACGATCAGAGTTACGTGGCGTAACATCTGCCGTGCACATTCGCAGTAAATACTAATGGGCGATTTTACATCAGTGTAAAATTGCTCGCGTACGTAATTTTGGACCTACCCTGATGTAACTACATAGCCAAATACGTAGCGTAAGGGTAGTGTTGTACACTGTGGTATAAAACATGTTATGAACAGAGCAAACACCTCAGTTGTAATACAAACACACTAAAACTAAGAGAAAATAATGAACACACAACACTTCAGCAGCAATTTGTGAGACTTTGTAATGTGTTCGAAGTTTCCCAACCTAAAGGAAACAGAAGAAATAGGAGGTGGAAGGTCAGCCCCCGGACTTAGACAGGACTGAGTTGCCGGCAAGAAAAGGCGCTTTTAGAAATAGAGACAGGTGAAAGCTAATTTTCAAAAGTCTTAGGCTTCGGGGAGGGGAGTCTTAGGGTCCGGCTGCTGGGAGGGGAGTCTTAGGGTCAGGCTGCAGGGAGGGGAGTCTTAGGGTTAGTCTGCGGGGAGGGGAGGGTTAGGGTTAGGCTGCAGGGAGGGGATTCTTAGGATTAGGCTGCGGGGACGGGAGTTTTATAGTTAGGTTACGGGGAAGGGAATCTTAGGGTTATACAGTACAGACATACAGGGTAAGGATGGTTGGCATAGTACATAACAGTCCTTTGTTACATCTGTGATTGGCTCTGGATCGGGGGGGGGGGGGCTCTTGCTTGGACCACGCCCCTTAGTGTACATTGGCTACGTCCCTCCACCCCTTCCCTCCCTCAGTAATTCCCCTCAGAAATGAGCTGACGCTCAAATTGTGCTCAGATCTCAATCAACCATTACTACGCAACAGAAAATCCGTCTCATCACCTGGGGCCCACTCACCTCCAGAATGGCCCATGAAGCACAATCCTATGCAATACTGGGACAGTTTACCCCCTAAACACATCGTGAGTGTCAAAATTTGAATGACTCACCCCCTATCAGCATCAGGAGAGATAGAAACGCCACCGTAACGTGCATTTCTCCGCACAGACCTCCGTGCTCCGTCTCCCTGGAAGACACAGGTCTGTTCACAAGAAAAAAGGGACTTCTTGTTTTTTTTCCCTTTATAATAAAGTTCAGGAAAACGTCGCAGCTTCCTGCCCTGGAATACAGCCAGACTCTGCCCCTGACAGGACAATACGAAACACTTTCACCAGCTTGTCAGGGAGAGAGATGGCAAAGTCATCCACCCCAATCATTGGTCGCTGTCCTCACAATTATTTATTTATTAACAGGTTTATATAGCGCCAACATATTACGTAGCGCTTTACAATTTTACGTCCGGATGCACAGTTAAGTAGTTTTTGTCTTACGTACGTTGTTTTAAGAATTGAGCTACTACGCATGCATAGTAGATTATTTCCGCTATCTACGTTCCATTTCTGTACGTAGATTGCGTAAGCGCATGGAAAGTCTGGAAAGTTAAGTTTTCAAGATGTACTAAAACTGAAATAGCAATTAAAGAAAGCGCTTATTTTAAATTTATTTTAGGATCGGTCCTGCTGTTTTTGGACGTCCCGGTGGTATTTTACATGCACTGTGGCCATTACCATCTGCACCTTGGGTACAAACTTCTTGCTTTTTGGACGTTTTAACCATGTATTTTATGTAATCATTTCTATTGTGTCAATCATGCTATATTTGTAGTAAAGTTGATTTTATTTGGACACTTTGCCTTTTGTTTCACTAAAGGGAACACTAAAATAACACATCCTAGATCTGAATGAATGAAATATTCTTATTAAATACTTTGTTCTTTACATAGTTGAATGTGCTGACAACAAAATCACACAAAAATTATCAATGGAAATCAAATTTATTAACCCATGGAGGTCTGGATTTGGAGTCACCCTCAAAATTAAAGTGGAAAAACACACTACAGGCTGATCCAACTTTGATGTAATGTCTTTAAAACAAGTCAAAATGAAGCTCAGTAGTGTGTGTGGGGCCTCCATGTGCCTGTATGACCTCCCTACAATGCCTGGGCATGCTCCTGATGAGGTGGCGGATGGTCTTCTGAGGGACCTCCTCCCAGACCTGGACTAAAGCATCGGCCAACTCCACAGTCTGTGGTGCAACGTGGCGTTGGTGGATGGAGCGAGGCATGATGTCCCAGATGTGCTCAATTGGATTCAGGTCTGGGGAACGGGCGGGCCAGTCCATAGCATCAATGCCTTCATCTTGCAGAAACTGCTGACACACTCCAGCCACATGAGGTCTAGCATTGTCTTGCATTAGGAGGACCCCAGGGCCAACCGCACCAGCATATGGTCTCACAAGGGGTCTGAGGATCTCATCTCGGTACCTAATGGCAGTCAGGCTACCTCTGCCGAGCACAAGGAGGGCTGTGTGGCCCCCCAAAGAAATGCCAGCCCACACCATTACTGACCCACTGCCAAACTGGTCATGCTCGAGGATGGCAGCAGAACGTTCTCCATGGTATCTCCAGACTCTGTCACGTCTGTCACATCTGTAAAGAGCACAGGGCGCCAGTGGAGAATTTGCCAATCTTGGTGTTCTCTGGCAAATGCCGAAATGCCAAACATCCTGCACGGTGTTGGGCTGTAAGCACAACCCCCACCTGTGGATGTCGGGCCCTCATACCACCCTCATGGAGTCTGTTTCTAACCGTTTGAGCAGACACATGCACATTTGTGGCCTGCTGGAGGTCAGTTTGCAGGGCTCTGGCAGTGCTCCTCCTGTTCCTCCATGCACAAAGGCGGAGGTAGTGGTCCTGATGCAGGGTTGTTGGCCTCCTCCACGTTTCCTGATGTACTGGCCTGTGTCCTGGTAGCGCCTCCATGCTCTGGACACTACGCTGACAGACACAGCAAACCTTCTTGCCACAGCTCGCATTGATGTGCCTTCCTGGATGAGCTGCACTACATGAGCCACTTGTGTGGGTTGTAGACTCCATCTCAAAAAAACTCCCCTACCGAGATTAATAAGCGTTCAAGGACACTTGTTAATCTCGGTAGGGGAGTTTTTTTACTCCACAGCTTGTAAATTAAGTCATTTTATGCTGATATGTCACTGTTTTTATTATGTAACTAGTAAACTTAAGAATTTAAGACTCAAAGGACTAACATAATTTTTATCTGTTTACTGATCCATATATTTTCTCTCTTTTATCCTATGCAATAACGCTGATGAGAGATTGAACTACAGTGGATATTTTATTCTTGGGGATACATTGTGGACTGACTATACATAAACATTTTTTATTTATATTTTATCCTGTATATTTAAGTCACAAAATGTATAGTCTATGAAACGCATTGGCATTTAATAATTATTTTTCTCTTGTAATGTGGCAGGTTGGAAACTTTAAGGCGTGATGCGCAATTATTTACAATCAAATGAAGAAATTGGTCCTGATCCAGACCTACGCTGCCCGGTGGTAATACGCCGGACGTAAGTGTAAGATCGGCTGAAATGCCGATCTGCACACGCGGCAGCCAGATGTTGGCCGGCGTAACTACGGAAACGCCCGATCGTAGTATCACCGTGGTAATGGCTGAGGGGGCATCCCTCGCTGTTACTACGCAAATGTTAGTGTATGTAGGCGGGGGGAGATAGTTTAATGATGGAGGTGTTTTCGTTAATACGCTCCTGTCCTAGTGTATTTTTCCTCACTTACGCCGGCTGAAGGCTACCCTAACTTCAGCCGGCGTAAACAAGAGAAAATACCCTGCGACAGGGGGGAGTGTCGGGGGAAGTACATGCTGATATGCTTTACTAAGCACAGTGCATCAGCATAGGTCTGGATCCGGCCCATTATCCGATAAATTTTGAAAACATTTTTTTATCTGAAAAGTTAATGTTCTTTAACTGGAATCATTTTTCATGACGCATTTCACGAAGATAAGAGAAACTTTGGTGTAAGAAAAGTTACCGGAACTTATATGAAGATTGAATTTTTTTTTTTTACTACTGAAATGAGTGAAAAATTTGTCGACATAGCAGATGTCAGAGATAGTTTCTGCACCACATGAAAGGATTCACACTTGACTTCACTGGTTGTAACCTACATATAGAAGCATTTCCTCGGCAAAGGCACAGCAAGAGCAAAGAAGTAGACATGTTCCCCGTCCGGTATATTTTATACTTTATGTTCTTTGGTGACTTTGGTAAGTGTGCAGCTGGATAAGGGCTAGCAAGTAGAATTACCGACGTATATTATATCATTGCAAGTACCCGTACCAATGGCTGTCATTACCAAGTAGGGAAATATCGCGAAATAGGGACAGCCGAAAGGAGCTTTTTGGCTGTCTCTATTTCGAATGACAGCCGTTTTAGATTTTTTTGGGTTATGAATAGGGTGAGTATACGATTCACATACTCACCCATTCATTTTTGGAAGCACCGCCACTCGACCACCGGAGAGGTGAGTAACCCTCGCTGGGAACTTAGGGTTAGGCTGCAGGGGGGGACGACTTAAGGTTAGGCTGCGGGGAAGGGGGAACTTTAGGGTTAGGCTGTGGGGGGGGATAATTTAGGGTTAAACTGCGGGGGGGTGGGAGTCTTAGGGTTAAGCTACAGGGGGTAGACTAAGGGTTCGGGAGTGGGTTGGGGATAGAACAATTACTTACCTTTCGGAGCACCATGTTCGGTGCCCAGGGCTCGATTGCTATGCCTCGAGGCATAAGAAATCGTTTGCCCAGCTAGTTCAGAACTGGCTGAGAGTGAACGGCCCTATCGAAATAGGGCTGTTCACAACGGGGACCCACACTCATATTATATATATATATACATGGGACTCAATTCTCATATTAAAAAACCATAACTATACATATTTATATCAAGAGTATTTATGTGTGTGTGTGTGTGTATAGATAAACAGACAGATAGAATTGGCAAATGCAGGGCCGCAATATTCAAGCATAAATACGATTGCACCACTAATCACACCCCTTGCACCCTTAAACTGCTGATAGCTAAGGCATACCTTAAGTTTTCCAAACAATGCCAAGGGAAATGGTGCTGGTGTGTAAGTCCTGTTCGATATGCATAGGGTGCAGTGTGAAGAGGCGGCCACAATCCATTCGATAAAGCTTGGAGTGTGAGGAAAATTTTAATTCTGCATCCTGGCATAATGGGTATGCCAGGGATCAGGCAGATGGACAATTAATATGCCTAAAACAAATAAATCTGTTTATTTATTTATTGTTTTAAATCAAAGTCATTCCTTGTGGACAGATGGAACTAAGTCAAGGTTATGTCCTTGCGGAGAAGAGAAACAGAAACTGGACGGAACCCTTGGACAGTCGATAGTTCTTCAGAAACTGAATCTAAACCTAGAAGCTCCAAAAAGTTGGCCGGAAAGTATTGTACTCCAAAAGGAACAGAACGGCTTCTGGGATAATGTACTGTCCTTCAATCTGAACAACACTGAAGTAGGTGGAGTTAATCCAAAATACAAATATAACGAAAAGAATTCCTCCATCGTAATTTTGGGACTACAAAGAGGAGATGAAGGATTCTATAACACGAGAGTCGTAATCAAAAAGCGAGAATGTTTTTGCAAGTTAAACCTTCAAGTTTACGGTAAGGACTATGAATTTTAAAACAGTAGATGAGAACAAAGAAGCAATGATAGGAACCGTTGTTCCAAAAATGTCCATATGTCTTTTTGCCAGAAGGACCTAGAGGCTCATCTCAATGGAACCATGGCAAGTAGGAATGGGGCATGTATGAATTGTAATATCAGTGGTCATAGACTTCTGAGAAATTATACAAAGTCTTTCCAAATTTTGATTATAGTTAGTGCAACTGTGGCCTCAGAGGTTGACCTCTGTTAAGATCTGATGAACCATTTCATGTATCAATCCCTTTTGGGAAAAAGAACAGTATATTCTATGATTAATTCCTTGATACACCAGAAAGTACAATAAGGTCTGTTTAAGTAGTGTGATTATAAAGTTATCATCTATCAACGGGCCTTCAAAACAATGATTTTTGGATGCTGGGTTCATCACTTTTTATGGGAACAGATGGGTTTTGAGATTTTACAGTCAAGAATAGCTTGTTTTCCTAAAAAAAACATTAGCATTTACCAGTTGTCTTCTCTTCTGATGCCAATCTGTCTTCAGTTTTCTTTTCCCCAAATTCATGGAGCTTTAATGTGGAAGAGAAGAAGACTGAAGACTGAGCCATTGCCAGAGAAGGATCAACTGTTTAGAATCACTTGCAATAAACCCAAAGATCCCAAGGTTAAATAACTGGTCTCAAATTAACACAGCTGTGTCTGCTGTCCTGGACCCACATCGTTTGCAAGACACCCTTAGAATTCTGCCTAAAATTTTTAATTCAAATGATCAAAAACTCTTTAGCCAAAAATCCTTGACTTTAAACTGGTATCACATTCCAGGTCATTCGATTTTTGTGTCTTGCTACCTTTAACAGTTTATAATTTCAGAGGACTTTACGACTACCGTATATCATAGTTTAGAGCATTAATTCCAAAATAAATTTATGAATAGTTCAGCCCCTTAACCATAAAAAGGCAATATCTTACTTTTTTGGTAATAATGTAAAATAATTCAAATCAAAGCAAACTGCTTCTATATGTCTTATGCCAACAGCACATTAAATAAGTAATACATGCTGTAACAAATAACTTAACTCAAAAACTAGCTGAGGCTACAGCTTCTGGGTCAGCAACAAAGTCATCTGGGGGTAAAATTTGCCATTCCCATATCTAAATAAAAACAATTTACTATTTACAGAACAGATCACCGGCTTGTTGGTCAATACAACCCCCACATATCACAATGAGAGCTGTATGGTCACCATGAACTGTGTAATGCAAGCAGGAGATAATGTGACTTTCAATTGGAGCCAAGACCAGAAGTTATTAAGCCATAACACCAGCATATTAGTGATTGACATCACTCCGGACAATGCTAACAGCTCATACACCTGCAGAGCCAAAAATCCTGTGAGCGAGAGAAACAGTACGTTGAGGTTGTCGGCACCATGCAGCCCCAATGATTATACAGGTAACAGATATTTTATTCCATATTTAGACAGGGCTGTAGCTGGTGTCACACTGGGTCAAAGATGATTATATGCATGGAGGGGTTGGCAATCAATAAAGCAAGTAATTATCCTCTACAGTTTTGCTCAGTTAAACCTTTCCCAAAACCTAAGCAAAGTGAGCCATATATTGTGGGAAATTGCATGCATGGCGGGCACACCTAGGCAAAGTTGAAGTCATTAAACCTTTGTTTACTTACAATTTACTTACAATTAGCAGCTACTGCCTTCCTGCAAAAATCAGACAACTGAGCTGATGTCACCCTTTCAATGTCCCACACAAAGGGTGTTTGACTCCTGCAAATTGAATGGGCGATGTCAGCTCCATTGTCTAAACTCTGCAGGAAGCCAGCAGCTGCTAAATGGCAAATAAACAAAGGTTTAATAATTTACTAATCTAGCTTCCCTACAATGGGTCTGATCCAGAACAACGCTTCGGAGCGAATGTACGCGTGGCGGAAACGTAAAATCGCTGTTTCGTACGCACTGCGCATGTGCACCATAGAAAATCCGCACGTAGCGTAAGTCAAGAGTTGGCAGATGATGTCAGCTAAATAAGTTAGAATAAAATAAACAAGACGTGATACACAACACATTAAATGTGATCTAAAATAAGGGGGAGTATAAGTATGGACCTCAATATAAAAGTATAGGACCCGGCAGTTGGTAAAGATATCAAAAACTTGACAGGATAAAACCTGTCAGTAATATAGATCCCAAATTGATTTAAATATAAATCTTATTTTCCCTTTCCTTTTTTTTCCCTTTCTCATGCTATATATTTGAAGGGAAGCGTAGCACCGGGGGGCTTAATATTATTTAATACTGAGCCAATCGTGGCTTTTATTACTGTTGATTATTCCCCAGTCCCTTTAGTGATGGTTTGAATTTTCATACCTGGGCTTATTATTGGGCAGGATTTAATTAATTGGTGTGCGGCATTGTGCTTCTCAAACTACTTTATAAAGTACAGACTCCCTTCTGCAGCTTAATTTTACTATACAGTTCTCTTACCTGTTGTTTGCATAATATACAGAGCCATTAATATAATCTAGCCATATAATACACAATGCCATCAATAAAGCACCTACTAAACCCATTTCCTCAGTATCATCCTCCATGACAGCTGATTGGCTAATACTGCTGCCTCCTTTACTACACTGGGCTCTCAACCATTCAGAGATGAGTACACTACTGGTGCCCCAGTCGTAAGCTCTTTAAGCAAAGTTCTTCTCCACTGTCATCCCCTTTATTTCCTAAACAACTAAAAATCTGGTTTCATCTCTTGCTCCCTTTATCGCCTTTCGTCCACCCACCACCTTGATCCTGCTCGCTGCGCCAATATTCCTGGATACAGACTTATCTTGAAGTGACACTTTGCCTTGATGTTTTATTGTATTATTTTAACTACACTCTTTTGCTTTATCATGTCATGTGTTAAATGGGGAGATGGTAGACCAGTGGCAAAGGCAGTATTTTGAGAGGGGGGTTTCCAATATGTGTGATACATATGGGGTATATTAGCATATCTCCCAACATTTTGGAGCCTAAAAACGTGACAAATAAGCTCCGCCCCATTCAAGCTCTACTCCCACCCCAACCCTTACTGTGAGCGTGTGTGTTAGGGAATTAGACTGTAATGCGGCAGAGGTTGAAGCACTGTTTAAAATTGTAAAGAGCTAATTAATATGATGTTAAAAAAAATATGTAAAATGATAATACTGATAATATGGTCGTACTATCTGACTGCCAAAATATTTAAGAAGTCCATTAAAGTACTTTGTGAAAGCAGGAAGTTTATCATGTAGATTTAAATATAATAAAAGTAAAATAAATCTACATTAAGGAATTGTGTTATTATTGTCTGTAACAAGTCCTGGTTTTAAAATTTTTAGTAATTTATAATTTACTTCTTTTACACATGAAAATAGTAGATTTATATTGCAGGAACAGATGTAATAGAAATAGCAGCATACAATGCATTAGTAGAGCACATTACACAATGGACCAGAGCTTGTGTCAATGTCTACACACTGTTGAATATGTTGTGACACATTTACCATCCTCACCTGCTTTCCTATTGCAGCATAGGCCAGGACCATCTTCCTCCATGACAGTCTGCCCCAACATGGCTGCTAGACCATGCCCCTTTTGCGGCACCTGCGAAGCCATGCCCCTTTTAATCTTTTTTTGAACATTTTTACTTTTTTTTTTTTTCAATATGGGGGATTTCTGGGCAACCAGAACCCCACCCCCCTGGGTGCACCACTGTAGACTACTGTATAATCTCTTACATGCCCAGTTAGAAACATCGCCCTGGATCCAGACTTAGTAAGTGCTTGAAATTAGTTACTCCTGGGCTAAACCATGTTGGTTGCAAGGGAAAGTATGGCTGCTTGCACACTGTTCAAATAATAGGAGTGTCTTAATATAGACCTCCTGAGTACACATATAGCAGATGGATAGGGACTCACCTACAGGAGGTGCCTTGACGATGGGCAGGTGAGCTTAACCCAATACAGCTATATTGTGAACTTAAACATCCTTTTATGTATGTGCTGACACAAAGTGTTATATAATGCATGTTTGGAGTGCCGGACCTCTCTTTTGTTCCTTGTAGTTGCACAGGAGTCATATTTCATCTGTTGTAAACAGTATTAGAAAATACAGTGTGATAGTAACGCTGGTCAGTATCTGTGTGTAGTAAGCAATTCAAAGATATATCCCTGCATGCAAAGAATACAATTAACTTGACTCCCCCTGAAATCAACATGGTTTAGCCCAGGAGTAACTAATTTCAAGCACTTACTTAAGTCTGGATCCAGCCTATTGAGCCAGATTAGAAGGTTATTGTCTCCTCCCACTGCGTTGTAAGAGATACTCGCTGCCATGGTGGCAGCTATTTACAGTGCTTGGAACTTGGAACCCTTGAACCACTCGATATGGATCAGAGCAGCAAAAAATACAAAATACAGCTCTTTATATAATGTTTCTAACACACAATGGGCTGGATCCAGACTTAAGAAGGAGCTTTAAATTAAGAGAGTAAAGTTACTCCTGGGCAAAACCATGTTGATTGCAGGGGAGTCAAGTTAATTGTATTCTTTGCATGCAGGGATATATCTTTGAATTGCTTACTGCACACAGATACTGCCCAGAGTTACTGGGCCTGATCCAGACCTACGCTGTTGTGCGTAGCGTATTATCGCCGAACGTACCACCTATGCATGGCAATAGGTACTATATACTAATACTGGGCCTGATCCAGAACTACGCTTTCCCGCGATTTTACGCGTGGCGGAAACGTAAAATCGCAGATTCGAACGCACTGCGCATGCGCACCATAGAAAATACGCACATTCACGTAGCGTAATTGTGAACGTATGGGAGATTCACGTATGTCTCACGTAAATACTTACGTGTGGGCGTGCCAATTTTACGTGAGACAACAATACGTGCGAATTACGTGAAGTAGATTGAGGTTTGTATGTAAAGTGTACAGTATGGGCGTGCTAAGCAGCGGACGTTCACGTAGTCTATACGTCCGTTAGCGGACGTACGCTGTTACGTGAGAAAAAGTTAAGGTAGGGTTTGGGTAGCATATCTTGACATAATACGTACGTTCAAGGGGTGTGCTGAGGGGAGTGTAGCGAACTTACGTGTACGAAAATACGCTCCGCGAATAAACGTACGGCACACGTAGTTCTGGATCTACCCCACTGTATGTAACAGATGAAATATGGCTCCCCTGCAAACAACATGGTTTAGCCCAGGAGTAACTTTCCTCTCTAAGGACCTGATTCACACTTAAGAATCTTCTTAAAATAAGAACTTAAAGTTACTCCTGAGCTAAACCATGATGATTGCAGGGGAGTCATATTTCATCTGTTGCAAACAGTACTAGTGTTGAGAGGTGATATTTCCCAGCCCAAGTCTAAATAACAGTGTAATAGTAAAGCTGGTCAGTATCTGTTTTCAGTAAGCAATTCAAAGATGTATTCCTGCATGCAAAGAATACAATTAACTTGACTCCCCCCGAAAAAAACATGGTTTTGCCCAGGAGTGACTTTAAGTTCTTATTTTAAGAAGATTCTTAAGTGTGAATCAGGTCCTTAATTTCAAGCTCTTTCTTAAGTCTGGATCCAGCCCAATGTGACAACATCAAGGTTTTCTAAATTTGAATCCTGTTGGCAATGATACAGGTGACATTATTGTACTGTATCACTCTCAAAATAGATTGCTAGTACAGAAATTGCACCACAATCAAGGACGGTTTTATGATGTTATAGACCTTTTAGCAGTAATTATGTGTATTTCCTAATAATTAGCTTGTTTCTTTCTATCCTTTAGCAATGAATTCAGAGGATATTGTTTCCAAGTATTTTATTTATGCTGCGATCACGGTTTTTGTTGTGGTCATATTAGTCATCATCTTCAAAATATACGGTCCCAAACTAGGTAAGTGGACGGCACAATACATTGATATGTTATTGTATCAGAAAAGCCACTCAACATCCAGAATTGTCTTCCTACATTAGCTGTGCAGAAAGTTGAAAAGTAATAATAATAATAATAAAAAAAATGTATATTTAAAAATTACTACTACTCTGCGATCACTTGTTGTGGTCATATTAGTCATCATCTTCAAAATATACGGTCCCAAACTAGGTAAGTGGACGGCACAATACATTGATATGTTATTGTATCAGAAAAGCCACTCAACATCCAGAATTGTCTTCCTACATTACATTAGCAGAAAGTTGAAAAGTAATAATAATAATAATAAAAAAAATGTATATTTAAAAATTACTACTACTACTACTACTAATAATGATAATAGCAACAATAATATTAGTATTATTAGTAGTAGTAATAATAATAATAAAAATAATAATATTAATATAAAAAAATAATACTAATAAGTATACTAATAATAATATTAAAAATAATACTACTAATACTACTACTAATAATAAAAATTATAATAATAAAAAATAATCATAATATTCAAAATAATAATAATTAATACATAATAGTATAAAAATAATAGTAATATTATTCTAAGGTCATTTATTGAGTTTGGACTTTTTTTTTTAATTTAAACTGACTTTAGTCAGCTTTAAAGCACATTGATCCATACACTTCTGATTAGAGAAATCTCTACATGCTTGAAATGAAGGGCCTGATCCTAAACTGCGTTTCAATCAGGCTTTTAAATGGAATTGCAGCAAAAGTGATCTTAGCGTATACCACAACGGGAGCGACCACAGAGCACTACTGCTCTGCAATAGTGGAACTAGACGTTCCACTTTATTTAGATGAAAAAGGGGTGCTTTCTCATTTAATTAGTCGCTGCAGCAGGAAAAAGTGCCCACGCTTCCGTTATGTGCTTATACCATTAAATTAGTTAACTGAAATAAAACATTTTATATTTTTTATTTATTATTTATTTAGCATTTCAATGGGTTTTTAAGTGCTGTGCAGTAATATATGGAAACATATAAATATAAATACAACTAGCACACAGGACTGGACCCTAAGATCCAATTGTAATGTGTTCGAATCTTCTGACCGCAGCATGTGCGAGGAACCAATAGCCGATCCCTGCTGTTTCCACACATCCATGCAGGCACTCTACATAACCCCTTCCCTAGTTCATGCAGACTTTCCACCACAGGACCACACTTTTTCTGATTTGCTCGCACTTAGAATGACAGTAGATTGGAAATCTAGATTAGCATTACAATTCCATGCCTGTACTGCATTGCAAAAAAAAGCCAATTTCACTTGCACGCTTAACCTACCTTTTTGAAGCTTTGAAAGTGTCATTAATCAGTATTCTGGGTCAAGCAAATTGCAAAAACTTCAGTTTTACTCCCTGACTGCACTGAACATATCCACCAGTCAGAAATCCAGAAACCTGCACGTTTATTTTGGTTACTATTGGCTTTTTCTTTTAACCTGTGACAGCCTGAGCAGTTACTATGGTAACCATCTGGGTTCAAGATAAAAATCTTCTTTAAACTTTAGTTAGTTCGGGACTGATCCAGACCTACGCTCGGGTGCGTTTTTACGATGGTTGTAAGCATAAAAATGGACATTTGTACTTACTGCGCATGCTCGGGGCAGATGTTACGCTATGAAAGTCTGAGCTTATGGGCCTTGAGCGTACCAGCTTCGTTACTACACTCGAGGGGATGTGCTTGCCATATGAAAGAAGTAAATACGCACCGAGGGCGGGGCGAGCCATTTAAATTGTACAGTATGGGCGTGCTAAGCACAAGGAGCGTTACGATGGCCGTGGCTACATGTGGAAAAGTTAGGGTAGGGTCTGCTCAGCGTAAGACGGCAAAAGTAAGTACGAACAGGGGGAGGCTCTGGCGTAAATACGCTACGCACACGAGCGATTCATGATCGTAGGTCTGGATCAGGCCCTTTATTACTAACTGTTGAGTGAGACAGTTGGAAACTCAGGAACAGAATATTTTGTACCAGATGGAATGGGTCATGTTGGA
Source organism: Limnodynastes dumerilii (assembly GCA_011038615.1). Classification (NCBI taxonomy): domain Eukaryota; kingdom Metazoa; phylum Chordata; class Amphibia; order Anura; family Limnodynastidae; genus Limnodynastes; species Limnodynastes dumerilii. The sequence continues at coordinate 327,868 of WWET01001004.1, forward strand.
AGTTATTTTATTTATTATTACTATTATTATTATTGTTTATAATGCGCCATAAGGGGTCTGCAGCGCCGTACAAAATAATACAACACAGATATACAGTGTAGCGATGGACAGCATAGTACATAATAAAATGCAATATAAATATAAAAGTATCACAAAAATACAATAAAGAGAAGCAAGCACTGACTGCAAGGGAAAATGTGAGGTGTCAAGCTTGGCAGATCAGAAAGAAGGCGATAGAGAGCAGTGAGAGGGAGCCACCAGATGAGGATGAGGTAAAAGGGTAGCAGAGTGGGACAAGAGGGTATGAAGTGAGGGGGAAGTGGTGGAGGAGGGAACGAGGGCCCTGCTCATGTGAGATAACACTCTAAGTGGGAAGGATAAGGAGTCTGACTGAATAAGGGAGGTCATTCCAGTGCAGAGGTGCAGCACGGGAGAAGTCCTGGACATAGGCGTGAGATGTGGTGATCAATAGGGAGGTCAGACAGTGGTGGTTAGCAGAACGGAGAGGGCGGGAAGGGGTGTGTATGTTGATGAGGGAAGAGAGGTAGGGAGCAGTGGATGAGGAGATGGCCTTAAAGGTGAGGGTAAGGAGTTTAAAGAGAGGTCTGAAGCGGACAGGAAGCCAGTGGAGGGTTTAACATAAAGGAGAGGCTGAGATAGAGATGCATGAGAGGACGATGAGCCTGGAAGCAGCATTGAGTATAGATTGAAGGGGGGCAAGATGGGTGAGCGGGAGACCTATGAGGAGGAGGTTACAGTAGTCGAGGCGTGATATGACTAAAGAGTTGATAAGGGATTTAGTAGCTTCATTGGTGAGGAAGGGACGGATGCGTGCAATGTTGCATAGGTGGAAACGACAAGAATGAGAGACGGCATAAAGGAAAGTGAGGAGTCAAGGATGACACCTAGGCAGTGAACTTGGGGGGATGAGGAGACAGAGGTATCACCAATGGTTATCATGATGGAGGGCGGGGAAGAAATCTTAGGGGGAGGAAAAACAATAATTTCCGTTTTGTCCATATTCAGCTTGAGGAAGCGTATAGCTATCCATGTGGATAGGGATGCAAGGCACTCAGAAATCTTAGACAGAATAGAGGGGTTGAGGTCAGGGGAGGAGAGGTAGATTTGAGTGTCATCAGCATAGATGTGGTAGTTGAAACCAAAGGTGCTGATGAGGTTACCCAAAGAGGAGATGTAGAGGGAGAAGAGGAGTGGACCAAGCACAGAGCCCTGGGGGACACCAACAGGGAGCGGAGAGGGATGGGAAGATGAGCTAGGGGTGAAAACAGAGAAGGTGCGGTCAGAGAGATAGGAGGAGAACCAGGAGAGAGCAGTGTCAGTGAGACCAAAAGAGCAGAGGGTTTGAAGAAGAAGAGGATGGTCAACGGTGTCAAAAGCAGCTGACAGATCAAGAAGGATGAGGATAGAGTAGTGGCCCTTGGATTTGGCAAATAACAGATCATTGGTCACTTTGGTAAGGGCAGTCTTAGTGGAATGAAGGGGCCGGAAAGCAGATTGGAGGGGGTCCAGGAGAGAGTTGTCAGTAAGGTAGCTGATGAGATGTTGGTAGACTAAGCACTCAAGGAGTTTTGAGGCAAAGGGGAGAAGGGATATAAGTCGGTAGCTGGAGGGGGATTTAGGGTCCAGATTAGGATTTTTGAGAATGGGAGACATGCTTAAAAGAGGAATGAAAGATTCCAGATAAGAGGGAAAGGATGAAAAGGTGGGCTAGATGGGAGCAGGCAGTGGGAGAGAGGTGTTTGAGAAGGTGTGAGGGAATAGGGTCCACAGGGCAGGTTGAGGGTGGTGAGGATATTAATAGGGAGTGAATTTCATCACTTGTCGTAGGATTGAAAGAATAAAACTCATGATGATTGCATAGAAGGGGTGGTGGAGAATTGGGGAGAGATGGGGAAGCAGAGTGGAGGAGATGTCATTTCTGATAGAGATAATTTTGGATGAGAAGTAGGAGGCAAAGTTGGAAGCAGAGACAGAGGGTGGGCTGGAAGGCGTGGGAGGGGAGAAGAGAGTGTTAAAGGTGGCGAAGAGGCGACGGGGGTTTGATGCTTGGCGATGATGAGAAATTTGAAGAAAATTTGCTTGGCTTGGGCAAGGGCAGAGCAGAAAGAGTAAAGGATGAATTTAAAGTGTAGGAAGTCAGCAAGGGAGCGAGATTTGCGCCAGAGGTGCTCGGTGGTGCGGGAGCATTGTTTTAGGAAGTGCGTGATCTGAAAGTGCCATGGTTGAGGGTTAGAGCGGTGAAGGGAGACGGAGAAAGCGGGACAGGCAGAATCAAGGGCAGAGGAGGGGGTGGTATTGTAGAGGGAGGCGGCTTGGTTAGGACAGGTGAGAGAGGTAACGGGGGAGAGGAGGTGGTCGAGGGAGGAGGAAAAGGCAGGGATGTCAAGGGTGCTGATGTTCTGTCTGGTGAGAATGTGTTTGGGTTTGGGGGGAGTGGAGGCAGGAGAGGAGAGGGAGAAGGAGAGGAGTTGGTGGTCAGAGAGAGGAAAAGGAGAGATAGAGAAGTCAGTCAGAGTGCAGCGGTGTGTGAAGACTAGGTCAAGGGAATGGCCCTGTATGTGGGTAGGAGAGGTGGTTAATTGAGTCAGGCCAAAGGATGAGGAAATAGATAGCAGTTTAGAGGTGCTGGAGTGGGAGGGGTTATCAACAGGGATGTTGAAGTCACCCAAGATAATGGAAGGGAGGTCAGAGGAGAGATAGTGGGTGAGCCAGTCAACAAAGTTCTCAAAGAACTGTGAACAAGGGCCTGGGGGGCTGGTAAATTACAGCAAAGTGGAGGTCTAGGGGGGCGGAAAAGGCGGATAGAGTGGACCTCAAAGGAAGAGAAGATTAAGGAAGGGCTCAGGAGGGATAGTGCGGAAAATGAATGAGGGAGAGAGGAGCAGGCCGGCCACCATAACGGTCGCCGGCTCTTGGAGAGTGGGAGAAGGAGAGACCTCCATAGGCCAGAGCAGCGAGTGAGGTAGTGTCAGAGGGGGAGAGCCATGTTTCAGTGAGAGCTAGGAGGTTAAAGGAGTTAGAGATGAACAGATCGTGTATGGCTGGAGCTTGTTACAGATGGATCTTGCGTTCCAGAGAGCACAGGAGAAGGGGATCGTGGGGAGAGTGGAAATGTGGATGAGGTTGGCAGGGTTGGATGAACGTTCAGGGGGAAGAGTATTGGGGTGAGGGCGAGGGCGGGGGGTTAAGATGAGAATGGGACAGGGAAGGGGTGAGGGAGTGATAAAGGGTGCAGGGTTAAGAATATGTGAGCTGCAAGTCATGATGCAGGGGAAGAGTGAGGATGTCAAACAGATAGGTCAAGGTGATAGATGTGGAGGGCACCTAGGCAGTGAGATACGGTGATGTCAGTCAGAGTATAAATACAATAGGAGTGGTAGGTAAATTAATATCCAAGAATAGGAATAATACAGTAATAATGATAAAATAATAATGAAAAGTAGAAAAGTCTGGATGTAAATATGTGGTTACAACACTGACTAAGATATGTATAAGATAAATAGATAAGATATAATTTAAAGTAATGTGAATAAACTAGTAATGATATAGTATTAATAAAGATAAAAATAATAATGACTAATAGTAGTGTTAGAATCAGGTGAGTTAGAACACAGAAATAGGTTCACAAATACTGCTTCAAACTCACTTATGTCTGCAAGCTGTTTCGCTAAGGTTGCAAACTACTACAATGAGCAAGCTCAAATGAGTTTTGCAGCCTCTTATTATAGAATCTCTAACAGCTGATAACAATAGATTCAGCCCCTCCTCCTAGCTTCTCCTCACACCTAGTTTTAACACCCAGCAAGAATGCACAGCACAGATACAGCCACAGAAACACAGACAGATTCACAATCAGGTAGATATACTGTAGACAGATAGAAAAGAGTCACCTGATTCTGTTTCAAACTCAGTTATGTCTGCAAGCTGTTTCACTTAGGATGCAAGCATATAATCGTATAGAGACTCCGTCCCCTAACTCTCACACGTTTATGGATAATCGTCCTATCGGTGATACCTATATTCTATAAGTTTCCTCTGCTTAATCAATGAAATACAGTATTTACAATTGGAGCTCCATACCATATATATGGTTGTTTATTATATTCATATTTACCATGTACCGTATGTATAAGCCGAGTTGTTAGCACATTTTCAGCACATTTTTCATGCTGAAAAAGCCCCCCTCGGCTTATACTCGAGTGAGGAAAAAAAAATACATGGATGTTACATTGAACTTACCTCTGCTGTCCCTCCGGCGTTCCCTGCGTCTGTGTCAGGCTCTCTTCCCCGCAGCTCTGCTTCCGGCTGTCTCCCCCGCGGTGCGCACTGCACAATGACGTTGAGGTGACCTTGGGTCACGCAACGTCTTTGTGCATCGCGTGACGTGAGGGAGAGAGCCAGAGGCACAGCTGCAGGGAGAGCCTGACACAGACGCAGGGACCACCGGAGGGACAGCAGAAGGAAAGGAAAGAAAAGGCAGAAGACATCAAAGGTAAGTGAGTGTCACGGGTTCCAAATCTTGTGGACCCTTTTCAGGTACCAAGGGAGTAAGTTGATGCGTAGGCGTGAATAGGAAACTTGCAGGTTTAATAGGGGTTTGGTGCATGTAGGAATAATACACAAAGGAG
>WWET01001004.1:333922-346057 GCA_011038615.1 Limnodynastes dumerilii
AGACATGGAGGCAGGCATGGGCAGACATGGAGGCAGACATTAAGGGGCAGATATGGAGGCAGGCATTAAGGGGCAACTATGAGGTAAGTCCAATGTTTCAGCCAGGCAGGGAAGGGGCAGAGACTGGCAGGACACACACAGAGGGGGCAGACTGACTGGCAGAACACACAGAGGGGGACACTGGATATTGGGTGCTGGATACACATGATGATACAATTAATTACATTTTATTGGTATCTATTTTTAATTTGAAATTTACCAGTAGCTGCTGCATTTCCCACCCTAGGCTTATACTCGAGTCAATAAGTTTTCCCAGGTTTTTGTGTTAAAATTAGGTGCCTCGGCTTATATTCGGGTCGGCTTATACTTGAGTATATACGGTATGTTTTTTTAACATTATTAAAGTCTTTATGCAATTCGTTATATAAAGTGTTTTACAACAAGCACGCTTTTGACTCCTTTTTCAGCCCTTCTCAATTGACCACTTAGTGGACCATTTCAATATTCACAGACTATTTAGTGCACTGGATCAATATATCTTTTTCTATCGCAGTGAAGATAAGCCAGGCTGATGCAGCGTCGTTCACAGGGAAACAAAGAGGTAAGTAAATAGAGCCCATCATATTTATTCAACTCAATGATGTGCAAATGATAGTCTGTCTGAAGCCCATCACAGCATGAGAACCTTCACAAAGCTGGCCTATCTGATAGTAATAACACGCAACATATTCAGCAATACAATTTGGTAAAAAGTTTTATATTTGTTTTATTTAAAGGTCATTTTAAAGCCCATTTAGAGAATTCTTCAGAAAGTCGACTAGCACCAGAGTCAATCCCAGAATCAGTACCACCGGTGGGGCAGCCAGACATCACAATATATGCAAAAGTCCAAAAAATGGAGGTATGAAGTGCACGGGGATGAGGAACCCTGGGGGGGAGAAGATCCAGGTGGGCCGGATGCAGAGCAGGGGCCTGATCCTAAAATAATAACGTCACATGACTTCCTGAAGGTGCTTGCGAAAGTCAGGTGGCTTTCTAGCGCCAGATGTTCCGCAACGGATCTTCCGTGCAGGGCAAGGGGACATTACCAGACATCTGGGGGTGGATAGTCATGTAGATGGAGCTATGTGGGTCTAGGCAATCTGCATGTGTACAGAAACAGATCCGTGCACAGATATTAACGCAGTGTTTTGTAATTGTCCAGAGGTCTGCACGTGAGAGGGAAGTGATCTCCCCTCTCCCATGTGGATCATGTCCCAAATCGCCAAGCAAAAGTTTGGGTCTATCAACAAGCCCTGGGCCAAACTGTATCCTAAGAGGGAACGCCCACTTTTGTGCTCAGCCCCACCCCTCTGTCTTATGTCTGGATGGGTACACAGAGAGAGGGAACGCCTATACTGTCACCTGACTAAGAGGTACTTGCCACCCCAGCCCCGCCCATCTTTGGGAAGTGTCATTGCTTTTATGCCTTGATGGGTGGGAGCTCCTTTGCAGTGACGACAGGATGTTAAACGTTGCTATGAGCTATAAAACGAAAACCACAAAACACAGTGCTTCCGCTCATCTTGATTAGAATTTTTTTCTTGGTTTTGTAAGATTCCCAGTAACAGCACAACCACAGCCGCCATTTCTGACACCACAACGATTTATGAGCTTGCTGGTCCATGCACAGCATCACCTTGAGCAAGTCGCCTGTCCTACGATGTCCCATCAGACCAAGGTATGTTATTCTTATGGCTTTACAACCTCCTCCACCAATCGTTTCTTGTATGAATATCACCTACTAGTGAGATCCCAATCTGGGCCTGAACCAGACCGGAACAGGGGGGGCCTAGAGGGGAGCAAGACAAGCATGCAACCGTGGCTCAGGATTCAGAGGCAAGGACAGCAGGTTGCGGACGCATACAAAGCAGCCAATCAAAATGCAGCTACTTTCCCAGATATGTTCCCAGTTATGTTTTTTTTCCTACACTGTAATGTATAGCAGAAATGGAGGTTATACTTTATGAGGTACATCCAGAACTAAGTAGGCTATTGTATTTACTCTGACTAAAACTGCTATTTTGTATGTAGTGTGCATGCACGCGGCAGATGTTACGCCATGTAACTCTGAAGGTATGTACCAGCCAAGCTTCAACAACGTAACTACGAATGAAGGAGCGTGGCAGCCATGCGACTCCCGTTATTACGTTTTGGAGGCAGGAGGCAGGCGTTTACATCGTACAGTATGGCCTTGCTTAGACACTTACTGTACGTACGTTAAGCCTTTACGTACGTCCGTAGTTACGCTATGAAAAGTTAAGGTAGGGTTTGGCAAGCATAAAACGGCAAAGTTACTTATGTGCGAGGGGAGTGCCTAAGGGAGTGCATAGAAAATACGCTATGCGATTAAACATGATGGGAACGTAGGTCTGGATCTGGGCCTATGTGAGCACTTCAGTGACAATACAAACGTTCTAAAAGTATAATCAGGATTCAAATTAGCGCCGGGTATCCTGGGAGAGCCGACAAATCTCCTGCAGAGTATCCTAGTGTTACTAGGGGCAGGGAGGGACTTGATGCAATTTGCATCACTAAGCCGCACCCCCATACCTAGTTACCCTTAAAAGGGGGGTAATTGGTAGTCAAGGCGGGGCTTAATGATACAATTTGCATATATTGCATCATTATGCCCCGCACTAAGCAGGTATCTATGGCTTCCCTCCGGGATCTCCAAGCTATTAAAAGTCGTCAACCCTGAATTAGCCTCAAAATGTAAAAAATATATATATTTTCTTTTAAAGCAACACTTAGTTTGTTGAGTGTCAGCAGATCCCTGGACTTCAGCATGACCTGGGGCTGGTGCAAATGGTTTGCCGTGAGCTCCGCATGCTTACGTCTGTGTTCATGTCTGGTTCGGGTGCAATTGCGTGAACACGCCCTTACTGTACATTGACGACATCCCTCCGAACCTTTCCCTCCCGCAAATCGCCCTGTGGTCATGCACATGTATGGGTAGGGATCACGCAGTATCATACGCATTTTTTCTGAGCATACACAGTGCAAAATAAAACCATCAACAGGGGGCAGTTCAGTCAGTAATTCTACGAGCATTATTACCATAGTTGATACTGGCCCTGAATATTATTGAGACTCCTTGAAGAGCGGGTGATCTCCCTGACTCCCTGACATGTTTGACATTCTCCCTGACTCCCTGAAGAGTGGGTGGTCTCCCTAACTTCCTGAAGGCAATCTCCCTAATGCTGATTTAGTTCCAGAAGTCATTGCTGTATGATGACAGAATTTAGAAATTGTCTCCTATTTTTCTGCATTGAGGCCTATGGAGGCGGCCATTTTCATGGAGGCCAAGATGTCATCAAAGACTGGCAGTTATCTAAGACAACATGACTTCAATAATGGAGACAGAAATGAGAAATACACTTTGGTCTCTTGTTAATCAGCTTCAGTGTTACCTAATTTTATGTTTTCTATAAAGATAAAGAAGTCAGCGGATCCTATTCACAGTCTCCACAATAACACTGAAAGGATTTATTCACTGACAATATAACAATCAATAAATTACTGACAATAGTTTTCCCGGCAGTGCTAAACACAGCAATGGGTGGAACTATTCACAGGACACGCCCCTTTGGCTATACAGGACACACCCCTTTGGCAGTACAGGATACACCCCTTTGGAAGCACAGGATACACCACTTTGGAGGTACAGAACACACCCCTTTGGTGCAGCACCTTGATAGTACTATCACAGTATCTATGATATTCATTTGCAAAAAAAATGCCTCTAGACTGACTCTGCGGCTCATCCAGCCATCTTCTTGCTTTATATAGCTCTGTATAACTGTGGACAGGACTCTTGTTTCTCTGTGGAACCACATGTCCCAGCATACACTGCCTATCTCTCGTCATTCTGTATTCATCTTCCCAGGAGGTTGTTATCTTACCAGTAATAGAAAATGTTTCTCTGTGGGCTGATCTTTTTTTTTTTTGGATCCTTTACCGAAAACATAAACTTCAAAGGAGACCATTAAAACAATAGGAAATAAGAGATCAGCCACATCCCCTAAGTCTCCAAAACATGTTTTCATAGTAACAATGGGGACTGCGGACTAGGTACTGTGTGGATATCTGTGACACATGGCGGGGATGTAATGTCACCGTGTAACGCTATCTTCAGACATCACAAGCTTTTCCTCTTGCATTGTTTTACAAATCGTCCCCTAGAGCCACTACACACAACCTGAACACTGATGTTTTGTGTGTTTCACAATTCACACAGTCATTTGTGCAATGAGAGGTGACAAAAAATGTCACATAGAAATCGGGTGGGTCCCCGGAAAGAACGGCCCTATTTCAATAGGGTCGTTTTCTCCCAGCCAGCTCAAAACTGATTGGTTATGCTTCGATTGGGCATAGCAATCTATCCCCGTAGCACCGAACACGGTACTCCGAAAGGTAAGCCTTAACATTACCCCAACCCTTAACCTAATTCTAACCCTAACCTTACCCTTCCATTACCCTAACCCTTCCTTTCCCTCAGCCTGATCCTAACCCTCCCCTTCTATGACCCTAACCCTAACCCTCCCTTCCCTTCAGCCTGACCCTAACCCACCATCTCCTGCAACCTGACCCTAATTTTCCCTTCCCTGAAGCCTGACCCTAACCCTCCCTTACCTGCAGCCTGACCCTAACCCTCCCTCCCCTGCATCCTGACCCTAACCCTCCCTCCCCTGCAGCCTGACCCTAACCCTGGAGAAGTTACTCACTTTTCCCGTGGTGCAGGTCCTGCGGTAGTGTTTCCAAAAAGGAATGGGTGTGTAAGCTGATCGGCATACTCACCCATTCTGCAAAATTTTTTCTAAAATGGAGGGGTATTCGAAATAAGGACATCCGAAAAGGAACTTCCGGATGCCCCTATTTTTGAAATCCCTCATTCTATGCGGGGACTGCAACCGGCAGATATTTTTGGGGTTATGTCTACATTTTTTTCTCCTCTATCCCTGTATTTCAATACTCAATTATTGTGACATATTATGACTCCTCTATGATTTGCAGGTTGTCAAAAGTTATAAATTGTAATACACGGACGTGGTTTTTCGATAGTGAAATGCCGGAAAGGTTCACTGATTGATATTGATTGATACTACGACTCTTGTCGTGCTTGCACGGCAGTACAATAATACTAACCCGGGCCCTGATCCAGACTTAGGAGCGCTCTCCTCCTGAACGCAGTTGCTAAAGTCCAAAAGCAAGAGGCTAGTGCACTCCCATAACCCAGCCCACACTGTCCAATTTAAATGCTCAGCCCTGCCCCCTTCATGACTAATCTAAGGCACAGAGTGTTGTCACACTGAAATAGTCTGATTTACGCATGTTGCATGCATAAGTATGCTGTCGTTATTAGGTCCTATTAATCCTTTACTGTAATACTAAACCTAATTCCTAACCCTAATCTCTAACCTTAATTCCTAACCCTAATCTCTGACCCTAATATCTAACCCTAATTTCTCACTTAAACCCTATATCCTAACCCTAATCTCTGACCATAATTCCTGACTTTAACCTTTTTTCCCTAACCCTATTTCCTAACCCTAATCCTAATTCCTAATCACTAGTAATTTCTTACCCTTATTCCTAACTCAAAATCACTCTCGAAATACAGATTTCCGCTTCGCCAACAACTTCCATTCATACGCAAGCGGCAGATTTAGCTCCTCATCCAGACTGGAACAGAATAACAAACGCAACCTGCGTTCGCAAAAGATAAAAAAAACCCACGCAACAAGTGGAAGACTTTGGTGCAATCCAGATGTGACAAAACTACTGCTCTGGATCATGTACAAGCAGATGGCAATAGGACACAGCACAGCCAATCACAATTCAGCACTGAGTTATGTCTAGATCTGGGTCTCCATAATTCGTTCTGGTCATGCACAGGTCTTTCTAGGATTGGACAGAAGCAGGAGGAGGGCTTCATGATGCCATCCATTGCAAATGGTGGCAGGGGGATAATGTCTGACAAAATCCAGAGCTCCAGAGAACTTCAAATTGGTAAAATGAGTACAATCCCCTGATTTAAGCTCCTCTCGGGGGGCATGTGGTGGGAGGGAAGGCGTGACAGGACATAGTCAATGTACAGTAAGTGCGTGTTTAGTACCCACACGCCACATGTCCGATTGCTGATTGGCATGAACCTCTGGATCAGTCGCAATACGTTCGCCCATGCCACATAGCGAATGCCCTCCTGACACCTGTCTGATGGTATCATTGTAAAATGTATATTTATTTTATTTTTCTTCCTTTATTGCAGGATACGATGACTCACAGCGACTCCTGCTCTCAAAGCTTCTTCGTTAACATAAATACGAACGTTTAAATTTGTCTCCAACTGAGCAGTAATCACAGATACTGGACCAGATTCAGAGCTTGAAAATAAGAGAGGGCATGAGATGTGGGGGAGGGGGTTCCTAAGGTTAAGCTACGGGTAGGGGAGTCTTAGGGTCTGGCTGCTGGGAAGGGAGAGTTAGGGTTAGGAAGTGGGGAAAGGAGGGTTAGGGTAAGTATTAGGAAAAGGGTTAGGGTAGGAGTAATACAAAGAAATAAAACGTCCCTTTTCCAATCCGCAGACCAACACCCCAAAACTATGTTACTTTAAGGGAGTGTTAGATTAATTTTATTCTATGCATGCAAGTGGAATACCTTGCTTTTCCTTATTGCACACAGATACTGACCAGCGTTACTATCACACTGTTATTTAGACTTGGATAGGAAACATCACCTCTCAACTCTAATACTGTTTCCAACAGATGAAATATGACTCCCCTGCAATCAACATAAATCTGCCCAGGAGTAACTTTTCTCTCTTATCTTCAAGCTCTGAATCAGGGCCATTGTTATCATTTTCTTAGTGAATATTGTGAAATACATTAAGATAGTTTCTTTATTTTTGCAATTGTCACTTTTATACATAAATTTTATTTATTAAACTTTGTTTAATGTAAATACAAATGTAACTGTCAAAAGAATGAAGCCCTGTTCCAACTGTAAATAGCTATGAAATAAAACTCTTTATTGTTTAATAACACACAGTACCTTTCTTGAAGTTTTACAATATTGTCTTTACTTACTATTTAGCTCCAGTTTAAATGGTCATAGACAAGGACACTTGCTTCAAAATGATATATTACAAAGAGGATTCCAGAGCATTTGCGAATTTGACCTAATTTGTGTTTACCGGTACCAAAAAGCTGAGAGAGCTGCTGATTGGCTGCATTGAGTGGGTGTGAAGTGGAAGACACAACTTAAGGAGATGGGACCCCTTCCATGTCATGTGTGACCACACCCTTTGCTACCATGACCACACCCCCTCTCATTGGTTCTTCTTATTCCACTACCTGCAGTGGTTGGAGGTATTTATTTGTCCATAGTATCCCCTGCAATGTTGCCCGGCGTCACTATGGAAACTATGGAAATCTACGATCGGGCGTCCATATTAGCGCCGTAGGGACGCTGGAGGGGACATCCCCCAGCGTCCCTACGCTAAAGTTAGTGTAGGGGGGCGGGGGGAGGGGGGGGAATGAGGCTGGGAGGGCGGCGGTAAGGTAATAACGCCGCCGTCCCAGCGTATCAACTCTCCCTTACGCCGGCTGAAGTTAGGGTAGCCTTCAGCCGGCGTAAGGGAGAGTTAATACGCTCCTACAAGGGGGAGTGTTGGGCCAGAGCAGCGATGTTACGCTACAGTGCTCAGTGTAACATCGTAGCTCTGGATCAGGCCCATAGTATCACATCCTGTCGTTCACTGCAGATTTAGCACTATCATGGAGTGAGATTGCTGTCAATCACAAAATGGTGGAGCTGCTAAATCACAGAATTGTGGGTTTGATTACAGGGAGTCTGTGACACAAGGTTGGAAAGCATTGAGGCAGCTGCTCCCTCTGTACCCACAGTGGTTATAAACTGCCCAATTCACATGAGCAGAAGAGGCCTTGCACTATCTTTTTTTCAGACAGAGCGGAGGGCATTGTGGTGGTAGCTACATCACTAGGTCCCTGCTGGAGGTCAGTGTAGGGCCCAGCAATGCAAAGCTCCATCCATGAATATACACACATGCCATCTATGCAACTACATGTCTGAGAAACTACTTTCAGAAAAAAAGGTAGTCCTAGTATGACTCACACTCAGTCCGGTTTTATAAATAGCAACATTTTTAGCAATACCTGTAAAGGTAAAGCTATACATGTTGGTTACTTTTGCAATCACTAATCTACATTTGCAGATGTAAGTGGCTGGTGGCTTATCATATATCTGCAATTCCACTGTTTTAAAGGTTGTGCGCAGGTGGAGATAGACATGCTAATTAGAACGCCTCACCAAAATCTAAAGTAAGTATGGATATGAACTGGAATGTGCTTTTTAAAATTAGCTTTGTGGGGGGGAAGGGGCCAAGGTGGGGGGGGGGGTTCATAAATAAATCTTGCACAAGGTCCCCCTCACTTCTTAATACACCCCTGAGGCAGACCATTGCATTATAGGTGGGGTAATAAAGAGAAATTATATTGTGCAAGATGTATTATTGTGCAGAGAATAACATAGAAGGAAGCTGTGATAGAAACTGCTTCAATGGTATAAACAGTGAACCGGATTCACAGATGCGTGTGTCTAAAGTACGCAAATCTACGCACCTACGTTGCAAGCCAACACCCATGACGCTCCCCTTGCACGGATGGATTTCAGGTGAGCGATTCATAAATTCGTGCCTAATGGCCTAAATCCTACGTCAATTGCGTGGAAAAAGTTACTACACATGCGCAGTTACTCCGATCCTAAAAATACGCACGCAAAAACAGGCAAAATCATATCTATGAATCAGGTCCTAGGGGCTTGATCTAGAGGTACGATGTAGCGCTGAGCGTACTAACACTCAGCGTTACATCGCTGACTCCCCCTGACACTCCCCCTGCCCACAGCGTACTTACCCTCGCTTACGCCGGCTGAAGTTAATGTAGCCTTCAGCCGGCTAAGGGAGGGGCCATAAGCTCGACAGGAGTGTATGGCCGCTTAGGCCACCCTCCTACCCTCATTTACGTACCTCCCCCCGCCCACCTGCATTAACCTTAACGTAGGGACGCTGGAGGACGTCCCCTCCAGCGTCCCTACGGCGCTGCTACGGACGCCCGATCCACGATCGGGCGTTGCCGTAGCAACGCCGGACAATATCTGCCCGGCGCATGCGCAGATCGGCTCAATACCTCTGGATCAGGCCCTAAATGACTAAAGATAACTTAGATGAATGAATATGAAGTCCCTTTACTGATGTTCAGTCGCTAAAACTTACTATGAACATTTTAGGAACGAGCGGCCTGATTCACACTTAAAAAGCAGCTGCATTTTAGGCGAGTAAATTTAGGAACGGTTAAACTGCGCATGTGTGTTACCCTTATATATGCAAGCTATGCAGGATTTAGTAACGAGAATCCATTACATGTGCGCTTCAACCGTGCTTGAGATAAGTAATAAGGGGCGTGGGCAGGCCAACTTAAAAAGGGACTTAAGAAAAGTGGGTGGGGGGGAGGCATTTAAATGGGGCAGACGGCGTGGTTTGCTAAGCACGTTCAGTACGCTCTTTAGCAACTTAAGAAGACACATACGCATGGAAAGATAAGGCAGTAAATGGCCTTCTTACGTTGGTTAAGAACAAGAAAAATGAGGGCTTGTCAAGGATGTTGTCTAGCAACTTAGGTACGTAGAATTGTGAATCTGTTCCGTCTTATCTCCTTCTTCACTGTGAATCAGTTCCGACATTATCTTCTCTGGGTCTGATCCTCATTTATGAAAGACAGGGGACTTATGGAAGCTTCTAGCCAAAGGCCCATGAACAGTAACATCTGCGCATCCGCCTGCTGCGATACAAATCTTGTAGCGCACGGAACTCAGTTATGTATGATAGAAGATCCGAAGGAAGGGAATGGCACTCATCTGCCATCCGGGAGCACAGATAAAGCACAGAGATCTATGTCAGGTCTTCTGTTTGTTTTTATTCTTTTTGTGTCTGGCAATTACTAGTTATTTTTTATTATATGTGATTATTATCATTGTTTCCATGTTTGTGTCAATGCATTGTGTTATGGGAAGAGTTTATTCATCTGTTATACCATTAAACCTGTTTCCTTTTCTGCTTTTCTCTTTCGGTTGTAGGCATGACTTGCCCTATTTTTAGCTGCAGAAAAAAACACCTTTAATGGTTTTTGTTATATATTTGATTGTCTTATTACTATCTTATTTCTATACAGATATTTCTTTTATTCTTATGAGTTACTATTTCCTTGGGTGCCTTAGGAGTTTTTGTGTGTGAGTGTTTCTGGTTGGTCTTTATATTGGGCAGAGGCTATATAATGGTTTGCTTCAGACCGCTATTAATCAGGGGCGGAACGTGACAAGCTTGGGCACATAGCAAGGGGGTTTGCCTGTGTCTGAATGGGCGGAGCCATGCTATGTTGGGGAGGGGCTGAGCAGGCTCGTCTACGTGAAAGAAGCTGTCAGAGGTTGACAGCTTAAAACAGCGTTCGGCGCTCCACGTATGAATGCTAAAAGCTACAGCGCTATACATACATACACTCATACATGGCGCTATAAATACATACACTCATCCATGACACTATACATACGTACACTCATCCATGGAGCTATACATACACTCATACATGGAGCTATACCTACATACATACATACACTCATACGTGGAGCTATACCTACATACATACATACACTCATACGTGGAGCTATACATACATACATACATACACTCATACATGGCGCTATACATACATACACTCATCCATGGCACTATACATACATACATACATCCATACATAGATCCATACAACACACTTTACGTATACATAAAACAAAAAATGAGCACCTGATGTAGTGGCATTGTGTATTTATAAAAATGAAAATATGCATACCTCAGTACAGCTCTTCCCGCTGTATTTTGTCCCTTGGTATTGATTCAACGTCACTTTAATTACATATAAAATGTAATATACAAACTACAGGCTATAGTATAATAATGTATTGAAAGATGATCTGTCAGTGTTTATCCTTCAAGTATTGAAAAATTATTCCAAGTAATTCAAACAGACTAGTTCAATGTGATTCTTAACCCAGGAATAAAACAGGTTTATAGATCCTTTAAAAAAAACAAAAAAACACACACACACACACAAAAACCTGTAGTGTATGAATACAATTAATCACATACCAGATCATTCTTATATTTAACATGAAATAAAATTATTGAACTTTAATGTAGTATTTATATATTTTACTTTACCAATTTTTTTTGTAATGAAATAGGCTTACATACAAAAGAAGTGAAAACATCAGTAAAAGCTGATTTCAGTGTCAATCCTCACCTTTTTCCCTGCTCCTTTTGGAGATTGAGTTCCTCTAAGCCAGAAATAACAAAGACTATGGGCTCTATGTACTAACTTTATTACAACATATTCATTAACCCCATGTTTAACATCACATGTATACCAACTAGTAAAAGTTACCATAGAACATATCAATCTAAAACGTTTTACCTAAATGTACAGTCTAGATGTGTTGCAAATAATGTAGTGTGGTTTATTAACACACAAATAAGCTACACTTTTACAGGAAACAAAACAGAACACAAACATAAATCCAAGACCTGTCTTGCCAATAATACAGAGCAACATCCCTGTGTACAGCAAATGGACTTACCGTTCTTACTTCGTAACAAAATACAATTTATCTTTGAGTGCTTACAGTCTCCTTGGCTGTTTTGTTTCTACACAGGTCACTCTGACTTCAATTGATAGACCCTAACTGTTTCCCTCACAGTCTTCTTAATCACCTTATATAGATGTGTTAGAAACACGCAACTCTGGAAAGGATGCAGGGAAGTGGTACCCATGGGCATTTTGCAATTGAAAATGACTTGCACCCAGAGGCATATCTACCCCTTGGCCAGGATAGCACCTGCTAGGGGCGCCAGTCAAAGGTGGGCACTGCCTGGCTATGACACCTGTGGATAAGAGATAGTGTCGCCTAGTGCAGCGCTGGTCTGGAGTCAGACTACAGCTGGATGCTTTTAAAATGAGGGCTGGC
>WWET01001004.1:359960-364960 GCA_011038615.1 Limnodynastes dumerilii
TATATGTGTGTGTGTGTTATGTTTTTGTTGCTTTTTTTATGTTTGTTATGTCCTTGGTTTTAAAGCTTTGAAAGTTAGATATGTGTCACAGTGTTCAATATAAGGAGGAGAAATGACAAATGATAGGGGGATGAATATGGTAAGCACCGAAAATATTGTGCTATTGGTTAATTGTGGGGAGGGGCCGTGGGGGCCCCAAACCGGTATCTTGCCTAGGGCCTCATAAAGTCTTAGGACCGGATTCACAACTACGGCACGTAGCTTACCAATACACGTAGTTGTGAATACAGTCCTTAATTTGGATCTGACTGTTAGTGATGAGGTATACATAATGCCCCTGTCTAAAGGAATAACTGAGGTATAAGGGCAATTGTTTCTTACAGAGTTGACACCTTCGGGTTATCCTCCAGTCATGTACATTACGGGGTTGGAGTTCCTGCCTTGTATTTGGGTGATGTGGACATTGGGAGGTCTATTTCTCGCCTACATCTTGACCATTACTGAAGAACATGCTCCAAGTTATCTATTGTACATAAGGTAAGAGAAAAGTACTACAATATATACTGTCATTTGTACAGACACGGAAGTAGTACCATTCCACCAGGTAAAAAATACTCTGCTCCTGAGTTTCCAACAATCAGTTACTATGGTAACCACCTGTGTGGAAGAGAAAACTGTTTTTCAAACATCGGTTACTTCAATAGATCCAGGTAAGTGACAGTTGGAAGCTCAGGAGCGGAGTAATGTGTACCTGTTGGAATGGGTCATGTTGGAGAGTCTGAAGTGTGTGTGTGTGTTTTCCTGTCCCCAGGGGACATCCTGAGAGAGGGAGGCCTGAGGAAAATGCCTCCCGTTCCACTCCAAAATCCAGCAGCGGTGTGGGGCCCTCAAAAGCATGAGGCCCTAAACGCTGTCCTGTATGACCTATGCCAAAGGTAGGGGGCCTGGGAATTAGTATCTCCGTGTGCTGGCTGTGGAGATGGAGATATTGTATTGTGAAGAGGTCATCGGACAGGTTTGAATTTTTTGTTCATGATGGCACAATTTTGACAAATCTATCGGTCATTCCCAATTTTTTTTTTCCGTGTCATAGTGAAACTGGAACCTATGTCCCGGAATCCACCGTCTTCACCGTGGTCTTTTGCATCTCAGCATTTCTTGGTAAGTATGGTGTCACAGACACAACATTAAGGGCAGCACAGTGGCTCAGTGAGTAGCACTTGTGTCTCACAGCGCTGATGTCAGGAGTTTGATTCCCAGACTAGGTCTTATCTGTGTGGAGTTTGTATGTTCTTCCTGTGTCTGTGTGGGTTTCCTCCAGGTGCTCCGGATTCCTCCCACACTCCAAAAAACATGCTGTATGTTAATTGGCTGCTGAATAAATGATTCCTAGTCTGTGTGTGTTAGTGAACTTAGAATGTAGCTCCAAAGGGCAGGGACTGATGAAATCTCTGTAAAGCACTATGCAATCTGATAGCACTATATAAATATATATATTTCAGGAGCTGCTACTGCATATTGTATGTACATATTCATGGCTACACAGACAGCAGCTATGGAAGAGTACCATTTTGAAGCTCAGAAAGCCCTTCTTCTCATTGGCTGGATGTCCAGCGTGGGGACATTAATGGTCGCTGTGTTTCAGGTTTGTCATTCGTGTAAAGTTATTATACAGTGTCACAACCCCGATTATCCAATAGGACGCAGCCATTTTGTGTCATGCCCCAGATGGACCTCCCAAATTCCATCCAGTTCCACCCACAAATGGTCCTATTTGGTCAAAACTCCGCCCATTTTCTCATAAACCTGACCCTTTTGTGGGACGCAAATTGGGACAATCTCCAAAAAGTCAGGGACAATTAAGAGATTCTCTCCGTCTGTTTCCTGTCCCCCTTCCTACAGGTGAATGATAATCTCCCTTTTGTCTGTTTATATTGCAGTGGCAGTGCCATTCGTACCTGCACAGGGGAGGAGCAGCGCTGGCATTCAGCTGTGGCGCCATTTATAACATCTACCAGTCCGTCACCCTCTATAAAACATCATTCAGCAGCCGGGCGGCGTGTCACATCAGGATGGCGATATCTATCGTGACCGCTGTCAGTCTTCTCATCTGTATCTTTTACAATGGACTAAAAAAAGGGCAAAATATAGACATACTGTAGGGCCATATACAGAGAACCGTTTTTTTTATGTACGCAATTATATGCACGGACGGAGCAAGGAAACACCCACCAACAACCCTGACACTCCCCTCTCCCGGATGAGCTGTCGTGTACTTACGAGTCCCTAGACGACTGTTCTTTACGTGTGTACTTACGAGCGTATATGTCCTCCGTACTAGCGATTTTTTATAACCGTGCCCACATGCGTTCAGTTAAATGCCCCCCCCCCCAGCCACTTTCACGTAAATTTGCAAGTACGTATTTCTATGCCACACATTTGTACGCACGTCCCCAAGTGCGATTCACATGTCCGAGCCTAAAGCACCTACGTGCGTATATTCAACATAAACGATGTGAATAAAGTTACTACGCATGTGGAAAAACGATTATCTGAATACGGCCCATAGTCACCGAATTTGAATTTCGACCTACCGGGAGAGGGGAGAAAGAGATGGCAGTATGAGGAGGGCAGAGTTTATTGGAAATCACTGCCTCCTGCCTATTAATGCTGCAAGCGCTGGGATGTCCTGTGTTCTTATTGTAACCACTCCCGCTAACACGGACGGAATTCCGTCAGCCAGCGCCTACCTTAAGTTTTCTGACTCAAACGTAGGGATTATTCCGGAAGTACGGATGTCTCGATGGGTACACAGAAACACGGAACGCCCATACTGTCACCTGACTGAGGACCGTATCCAGACTCCCGTACAACAGCTGATTTACGCACACTCTGCATATATCAGCTGTTTTCATGTCGCTACGCATGTCCAGAACACTGGGCTGTGCAGCAGAACGCTGGATATATGGAAGTTGATTCTGTATATATACGTTACACGTATAGTGGGCTGGCCTTCATACATTGCGCAGTAAGGGCTGGGTTTAGCCCTATGTACGATTATCCTGTCTGTTGGAATGTTAAAACTTACGTGCGGACAAGATAAGGTAATATTCTGTACGCGTAAGTACGCGTACGCGGGGGAGGGGCCTTTCCATTTATGTACAGGTCTTACTAGCAGACGAATGTACCTCACTATATGTTTGCACTGCGATAGTAAAGCTGAGTTCGGCCCTAAGAGGTAACGCCCACTTGTCACCTCAACCACACACCTCTGTCTTATGGCTAGATGGGTACACAAAGAGAATGCACGCCCACATGTGACCTCAGCCACACCCCTCTGTCTTATGTTTGAACCAGTACATTGAGAAAGGTAACACCTACACTGTCACCTGACTAAGAGGGGTCCCAATGCGTTCCAATTGGTTAGCGTGGATAAGTGGACATACCCGGGACTCGAAAAAGCGTTCGCAATACAATTTAACCCACAGAAATTGGGCAATAAATGTAACGTCCGGATACAGCTCGGGGCCAGATTTACTAAGCTGCGGGTTTGGAAAAGTGGAGATGTTGCCCATAGCAACCAATTAGATTCTAGCTGACATTCTCTAGTATGTAATAGGAAAGTGAGAGCTAGAATCTGATTGGTTGCTATGGGCAACATCTCCACTTTTCCAAACCCGCGGCTTAGTAAATCTGACCCTCAGTGTTATTCTTCTTTACACAGTCATCATCCAGATTTAGGATTTAAGTTACCGCTATTATTCGGATTGTTGCATGGGCTTTATTACCAGGTAAGTTTAATGCAAGTTTTATGTTTTTAATTGATAAGTGAGGATATAAATGATTAATTATTTATTTGTTTATAAGAGGTTTTTTTTATATAGCGCCGTCATATTATGTGGAGCTTTACAATATTTGAGCAAACATTCACATCATTCCCTGTCCCATTGCAGCTTACGGTCAGAATTCCTGACTGCACATGTGTACATGTGTCAGTATGGTTCTGGATCCTTGGAGCATACCTCCCAACTCTTACTATTTTATAACCAATACAGTATATGTTAATAGACACTCAGGGGTCCCAGTAGATAGAGGGAGTGGAGGAAGGGGTAAGAGGAAGGGAGAAGACAGCAAAGGTAAAAGAAGATTAAAATAAGAAATAATAATAAAAAATAAAAATAAAAAAAGGTGAAAGGAAATAAATAGAGAAAGATACAGAAAAGGATGACTGGGCATATAAAAGGGGTAGATATAGATGGCTTGACACATACAGGGGTCAGAAGTGAATGTCTGGACACATACAAGGATCAAAAGTGGATGGCTGGACACATACAGGGGGCAGAAGTGGATAACTGGGCACATACAAGAGATAGAAGTGGTTGGCTGCACACATACAGGAGGTATAAGTGGGTGGCTGGACACATAGAGGAGGTAGAAGTGGATGGCTGGGCATATATGTGAGTTTGGACAGATATAGGAGGTAGAGGTGGGTGGCTGGACACATACAGGAGGTAGATGTGGGTGGCTGGACACATACAGGAGGTAGAAGTGTTTGGCTGGACACATACAGTAAGTAGAAATGGATGGCTGGACATATACAGGAGGTAGAAGTGGATGGTTGTACACATACAGGAGGTAGATGTGGATGGCTGGACACATACAGTGGATAAAATTGGATGGCTGGTCACATACACAACTTTCCTCTTTCGGTTGAAGTGGATGGCTGGGCATATATGTGAGTTTGGACACATATAGGAGGTAAAAGTGGGTGGCTGGACATATACAGGAGGTAGAAGTGGATGGTTGTACATATACAGGAGGTAGATGTGGATGGCTGGACACACACAGTGGGTAAAATTGGATGGCTGGTAACATACACAACTTTCCTCTTTCAGTTGGACTGTCCTGATTAGTGGGCAGCCAAAGGGTTTGGGTTAACTGGAAAGGGGCAGAGTTTAACCAAATATGGGCCAGGCCATGAAAGGGCTAATTTGTCCCAT
>WWET01001004.1:423013-438485 GCA_011038615.1 Limnodynastes dumerilii
TTAGTTTCAGTCCTTAGTGCAGCCCCATAATATAGTTTTAGTCCTTAGTGCACCCCCATAATATAGTTTTAGTCTTTAGTGCACCCCATAATATATTTTCAGTCCTTAGTGCACCCCCATTATATAGTTTTAGACCTTAATGCAGTCCCTCATATAGTTGCAATCCTTCATGCACTCCCATTATATAGTTTTAGACCTTAATGCAGCCCCTTATATAGTTGCAATCCTTAATGCACCCCCATAATATCATTTCAGTTCTTAGTGCAGCCCCATCATAGTTTCAGTCCTTAGTGCACCCCCTTATTATAGTTTTAGTCCTTAGTGCAGCCCCATCATAGTTTTAGTCCTTAGTACGCTCCATTAATATAGTTGAGTCCTTAGTGCAGCCCCCAATAGAAAGTCACTTACCCTCTTCTCCGCGGCGCACTCTCTGCATTGTCAGGTGGTGCTTGCAGTGAATACAGATGCTGACGTGACCCCAAGGTCGCATCAGCGTCTGTATTCACTACATGCACCCCCCGCTGTGATGCCTGCTACCTGCTGTGACTCCTGGAAAAGGAGTCCAACGGCGGAAAAAAAAAGCAGTGGAGTTTTGTAGGACTCATGCCCTAAGGCTCTGATTGCGCCCACATCAGCTGGGCGCTATCGGAACCTGGGGCACGAGACCTGCAAAACCCACGCTAGTTACGCCTCTGGTGCAGATGATTTGATGTCTCTGTCTTTGCACTTGCTTGGTCCTCGCCCTTACTGTACACTAGACATGTGCCTCCTTGTCTTCTCTCCCATTGCACACTCCTCAGCCTGCAAGCCACAGCAGGTCAAATTGCGTTAGGATGTGAATAGGGTGTGATCGTGTGCTCTCTAATGTTGCATATGCTCCATGCAAACTCATGCAGAGATGCGCTATGTGAGCTGGGTGTGAGATTTGCACCTTTTTGAGAAGTTACTCCTGACTCCTGTGACAGCGGTGGGGTCAATGGTCCACCAGAGATCAATCTCCCCGGAGGGAGGACAGAGGGGTGTATACTGTATATAGAGCAGCCAGGAGGTGCAGTGGCACACCCAGGGGGAGTTTATGGTTGCCCAGAAACCCCCAGATTGAAAATTTAAACAAAAAATGGAAAAATAGGAAAATTTCTAAAAGGGGGCGTGGCTTCTTGGGTGCCGAAAGGGGAGTGTGGCCTTGCGGCCATGTGGGGCAGGCTGTCATGTAGGAAGATGTGCTGCAATAGGAAAGCAGGTGATAGTAAATCATGTGTCACAACATATTCAGCAGTGCTTATGCACTGACACAAGCTCTGGTCCATTGTGTAATGTGCTCCACTAAATGAAACTGAATGCTGAAATAAGCATGAAGGCATATAAACGCCTGGTTTTGCACACTGTAACACACCATCACACTGTAGGGGTCATATTAAGGGTAGCCAATAGGATAGCTTAGGGGAGGGGGGAATGGGTGGGCTTAGAAGGGGTTTATAAGGCTGTGCAGCTATTTTGTGGCACTCTTCTTAATTTGTTTTGGAGGGCTGCGTATTGTGCTAGGCATTGTATTTTGGAGAGGCAATTTGTCTGGGGCACCCCGTCGGACCAGAGGGCCCCCCCCTGGCTACAGCCTCTGCCTCAGTCCCTAGAGTGTCCCCACCTCCTAGCAATGCAAACAGGGCTGGGGGCACTCACATTGCGCAGCGACCACCTGCTGCACTGAGGGGGAAGGGGGTAGTTCCAGGGGTAGGAGTTCTGCCACAGCCCACAGTGAGAATAATGGGCAAGAAGAAACTCATTCATCCCACTCCTCTGATGTTGTTTTGGGCACCCCTGTTAGACTCCCTTCCGTGGTGGGCAGCATCCCTGGCCCTTTGTATAGTCCACCTGGGTTCCTCTATTCAGACCCTGGATCCCCAGCAGTTCACAGCCTTCCGCCCCTGTTTTGCCTCTTCCTGTTCCATGGCCAATTGCTAGTGGACATGCAGCTCCTCCGCAGTGGCCTCCTTTCTTTAATCAGAGCTCGTGGTCACAGGCCCCTGGTCCTCAGTTCCACGCCCCTCCTCCTACCTTCCCTTACGGCTTCCCTTACTGGCCTATGCCATATCCTTCTACCCAAGTCAGTGTGGGAGGTTTTGTCCAGGGTGGGACTCTGCAAGCGGGGCATGGATGGCCAGTGCCGGACTATGGGGCCAGCGGGAATGCAGCCAATGTTTCTCGGAGTACTGATGTGTCTTCTTTTTCAGACAGGGAATTCAGGAGGATGAAGAGCAACCAGGGACGTCACCCCAAGCTATCCTGGGTGGCAAGTAGGGCTGTCATGTGATAGCTCAGCTCAACAATCGGCATCACCCGCTCAAGGTGCTCCTGCGGTCTCAAGATCCAGGTCTGGTTCGAGGAGTGACATTGATGACGGTGAGTCCCTTTTATGCGAGGATGACCATGTTTCTGACGGGACGCTTTTTCTAGCGCAGCGTCCTCAGATTCCCAAATCCGCCCTAGCAAGGTGATTAAAATTTTAAAGATTACTTTGGGTAATCTGGCTAAGAAGCAAAGTGCTAGTAAGGATAGATCCCTGTGTCGTCAGGCTCCCCGCAAAGGCACAGGCCCCCCCACTGTGCTTTGTGACATTACAGAAATTGCATGGGACATTCGCTCATCCACAAATGAAGGTATCTGTAAAGAGAAATTTGTGGATATTTTCTGTGTCACATATGAAGGCAAGAAGGGGCTTGCAGCATCTAAGGCTAAAGGGGGTATGGGGGAAGAGCTTCACTAATTGGTTGAGTGGTTTCGTGGTCTTCACAACATGCTATCTTGAGCGGAGGCCCAGTGAATTCATGGACCTCTGGAAGTATTTGTAGGTCATTCAAAATAGACATGCTTCGCTGAAGGCGGCTTTGTGGCACATTTATGATGAGGGATTCCGCAAAAAATTTGTTGGCAAAAAGAATATCCCTTTCGGGTCTCATGATATGGCACTATGGATGAGGGTGTCGCAACAGCCAAAAGTGGGGTCAGATGGCCAGCCAGTCCCAGTGGTCCTTTCGCTCCCAAGTCACCACCCCGGGTAAAGGTATGGGCAACAATGGTAGGTGCACTAGAGGTGCAGGGTGTAAATATAGGCACGCCTGCTCCCGTTGTGGCGGCCCTCACCCCGCAAACTTTCCCTGCCAGGTCCCCAAATTTAAATCAAAGGGCCCGGCCCCTCCCCTCCCAGAACACCTGCTGTGGGCTCCCACGTCAGTTAATGTTATTGACATTCGCCCTTGGTTAGATATTTATCCTGATTGCCAAGTGGCTGCGTTATTGCATGATGGATTCAGTTTTGGTTTTCGGTTGCCCATTAGGGGTCAAGTTATCGCTGGTGGTAGGCACAATCTGAAGTCAGCTAAACTATTACCAGTTTTATCTAAGGTTATGGAGGAGGTGCGTTATAGCCTGGTTATTGGGCCTTTTCCTACTTTACCTGATCTGATCTTGTCCCCGGTGGGTGTAGTGCCCAAAAAGTCCACAGGAAAATGTTGCCTTATCCAGCACCTTTCATATCCTGACGGATGGTATGTTAACGATGCAATTGAGCCGAGTGAGTGTTCGGTTCGGTATAAATCGTTAGATTCTGCGGTGGCGATAGCGCGGGAAAATGGTCACGCTGAGCTCATGTCAAAATTGGACATCGAGGCGGCTTTCAGATTGCTCCCGCTGCATCCACAGTCCTTTAAATTTATGGGGTTCAGGTTGCCGCAGGGGTTCTTCATCGATCGCTGCTTACCCATGGGTTGCGCAATTTCATGTTCGCTTTTTGAGAGGTTTAGCTCCTTCTTACATTAGTGCGTGTCCGTCGGTGCGAAACATTCGTCCATGGCTCATTATCTCGATGACTTTCTGTTCGTTGGCCCGGCGACATCTGAAGCCTGCGCACAGGTCCTCTTTTCCGCCAGGGCCCTCTTCTGGCGGTTCAGGCCCCACGACTTTTGTCGTATATCGGTATAGAGATCGATACAGTCACAGGGTCTTGCTGCCTCCCTTCGGATATGATTGAGAAGTTAAGGTCAGAGTTGAACAACTTGCGCTCGCGTTGCCGAGCTCCTTTCAACAATCGCTGCTGGGTCTTTTGAATTTCGTCTGCAGGGTCATCCCCATGAGGTGGATTTTCTGCAGGCGACTTCACAGGGCTACGGCTGGTGTTAAATTCCCCCATCACTTTGTGCATCTTTCGGCAGGTATTAGAGAGGATATGGCGGTATGACTGAATTTGCTGGCCGACTTTAATGGGATACGTATTTGTCTTCCCCGGTTGCGTCGAATCGTGAACTAGAGTTGTTCACGGACGCATCAGGAGAGAAAGGCTTTTTACAAGGAGAGTGGTGTGCCGCTCCTTGGCTTCCAGATTGGGAAGGTTTGGGTCTTACCGCCAACTTGCTGGTCCTGGAACTTTTCCCAATTGTCATAGCGGTTGAGCTTTGGGCATCTGCGCTAAGTAATCGTGATATCCTCTTCTGGTGCGACAATTATTAATTACTAGGTATTTAGTTCTGAGTTGCTTAAAGAGGAACATTAAGTTTAGAGCCCGTCATGTCACGGGGGATGTAAAACGGGGTAGCTGATGCTCTGTCACACTTTGACTGGCCCAGGTTCAGGGTGTTGGTGCTGCAGGCTCAGGTGTCAGGCTTGTCATGTCCTTGTCAGGATTTTTTATTTCCCACATCTTGAAGGGCTGGGCAAAGAAGCGGCCGGTTGGGCCGGATCCACGGCAGCTCATCAACTTGCATATATTGTGGAGACTTGTCGTCGTTTTGGGAGAGGTAGCCAGAGACACATTTGTGGCCGGGCTTTTTCGCGTCAAGTTTTCGTGGCCTATTTTCGGGGCTTTTCAGGTTTCTGAGCTCGTGGCTTCAAGCAAAACGGCTTCCGATTCGGGTCTGCTTTCTTGTAATGTTAGAATGTTGGAGCAGTCCAGATCCAAAACGGATCAGGCGGGTAAGGGACGGTGGATCTCGCTTATTTCCCATGCGGACGCTACTATCTGTCCAATTTCTTTAGCACGGCGTTATGTGGGACAAGGTCACCCTTGGGGTCTGAATTGGTTGACGCACAGGCATGGATCTCCTCTCACGTGTTTCCAGTTTTCAATGGTGCTTAACAAATGCATTTGGAGGTTAGGCTCGGACCCCGCCCATTTCAGCACCCATTCTTTTAGAATCAGGACAGTGGCTTCTCCGACGGCCGAAGGTCGTCCCATCCCTCCCATTATGGCACTGGGTGGATGGAAGTCGCAAGCATATAAGAAGTATGTTCGGCTCACTTAATTTTGTGTATGTTTACTTTATTGTTAAGATAATTTAAGTAAATGGTACTAGAGTCAGGGTGAGCCAGACTAACCATCGCTCACTTCCTAGGGGCACGGGGGAATTTTCTCCTGTTTTCCTTCTTATCGGGGTGGCCAATTAGCTATGGCTTCATCCTGAAGGTTTCAGAGTGTTCGCCCTCCATTGATTTTGGTTCTGCCTCTTCCGGTGCCGTTTCCCTGCCCCCTCTTTTCTTTCCCTCTCGCTTGCAGGTGTGCATATTATTTCGGTTAAAAATGTTTAGATAGATTGTTAACTATGGGGTGTGGTTTC
Organism: Limnodynastes dumerilii; assembly: GCA_011038615.1. Lineage (NCBI taxonomy): Eukaryota > Metazoa > Chordata > Amphibia > Anura > Limnodynastidae > Limnodynastes > Limnodynastes dumerilii. Next base: position 428,617 of record WWET01001004.1, read on the forward strand.
CAGTTATTTTGGTTTAGGTTTATCTTTGCCAAAATCTAACGTGTCAGTTTGATGCTTATTGTTTTGCAGGTTTGGTTGTTCGGGGTCGGCAGGCCCTTATCATCGGTCATCCTACATTCACTGGGCACGTTAATTTCTTGTTCGGGAGGGTGCATCTTTTGAGCTTCCTGATTGCGACATAGATTGGTTTGGGATCTGGGGCATGTGCTGGGAAATGTTTCCCTGTGTTTGCTACCAGGTGTTCCGGGCGTACGGTATTCCAGATTATTTGATAATCCACCTCAGTGGCAATGACTTAGGGCATGTTAAGTCATGCTTGCTGGAAAAGATGGTCAAAAGGGATCATTTGGTTGTCCATGTAGATTACCCAGACATTACCTTGTGCTGGTCCCGCATTATTCCTCGTCGGTCTTGGCATGGGCCCGGCTCCATCAGGGCCATAGAAAGAACACGGAAGGAAGTTAATTATGCTATTACCAAATTTGTGGCGGATCTCGGCGGGAGGATTATTTATCATCCAGAAATATCTTATGCGAATACTGAGTTGCTCAGGAGTGATGGGGTGCACCTTTCGGATGTGGGCACAGTTTTGTTTTTGAGACGTCTGCTGGGGGTGCTTTAGTTCCTATGGTGTTGGGGGCGAGGTTACTGGAGGGTTCCTCGCTGTGGCAATAGCGGTGGGGGAGCAGCAACCTTTTGGCGCATGGGGAAGAGGTTCTTGGTAGTGGGCAGGTACACTCCTAAATATTATCTGGAGGACACACCAAGTGGTTGGGTTCCAGCTGCCGCCAGGTGGCATGCACATAAAGGAAGTTAGTACCCGGTTCTGACCCACTACCTGGGGGGCGCCTGGAAAAGGGATGCCTGTAATGTTTTAACATGTATTTTCTTTGCAGCTGTCCCCCTCCTGCTATTGGCCACCACTTCCAAATTCTATAATCATCAATTCTCAATTAATAAATCTGTGCCCCCTTATAATCCAGCACTGTGGTCCGTGTTTTTATTTCTTTGTGTGAGTAACGATGGGGCAGTTTGTTGACCTATGCAGTTTATGCATTGTATACTTGCTATTAGATCTGTTCCTGCAATATAAAACTACTATTTATACTTATCATTTTACATACTTTTTTAACATATTAATTAGCGCTTTACAATTTTAAACAGTACTTCAACCTCTGCCGCATTACAGTCTAATTCCCTAACACAACACAGCCTAGGGATCATTTTTGCACCGTGTGGTATGACAGTAGGGGCAGAGGGGGACGGAGCTTGAAGGGGGCAGAGCTTATCCCAAAATGTTGGGAGATATGCTAATATATCCCACATGTATTATACATATTGGAAACCCCCCCTTTCAAAATCCTGCATTTGCCACTGAAGTGACTGCTCCTCACTGAGGTCATTACACACACACTAGAGAAAGAAAACACTGATAATAACCATCCACAGATAACAAGCAAAACAACTCACCTGTGTGCAGGAAAAGAGCCAGGACGACCAATGAGGAGAGCCGGAACATCTCCTCCAGCCTTTCATGTATATATTATGATATATATGACAGGACTGCTCGGAAAAGACACTGACCACAGCTACAGACGCCTCTGAGAGGAAGTAGTGTGTGGTGTGTCTAATATTACCTTGATGTACCTCCCTATAACACATTATCGCTGTGTATAGTAACTCTCTCTGCAGGGAGAGGAAACGTGTGACAGGTGAGCGCGGAAATATCATACTAAAAATTTACCAAACCCATCTGTGCACTGGGAATATTTATTTCCGAGGTGTGTTATATTCACAATAAAAACGCATCCAGATTATGGATTGCACCAATTTCTGCCAATGCAGAGGGTGTTGTGCAAAAGCAGAGGACGGGGGAGGGGGATCTGCGTATGCACAGAACAGCGGCCAGGTCCTTTTCAGCGCAGGCCGCAGAGTCCAGAGTCTCGGATCCAGGTTAGATCACCGTCCCCTGCTGTCACCCCTGTGTCTGATCCTCCAGTGACTGGCCCCTGCATTTATTATCTGTCATTCGGTGTAACATGATATACAGCAATATGTGAATTTCATGCTCTAATCGTATAATAAGGAAACACCAGCGTCCTGTGCTCTCACTCTCAGTATGACCACTGCGTGACCGTGTGACTTCCTCCTTCCATACATTGCTTCTCTCCCACTAAACCAGCTACAAACTTTTCCCATAGCGGTTTATGCTTATACAAGCCGTGATCAGCCGCATTCCTATTTATTACTTATATAGGGCAAGATCCAGACTTAAGTACGACAGCGAATTTACGCATGCTGCATGTGAAAATCTAGCCGTGGGAATGCACTGCGCATGCTGCATGTGTAAATCAGGCTGTGGGAATGCACTGCGCATGCTGCATGTGTAAATCTGGCTGTGGGAATGCATTGCACATGCTGCATGTGTAAATCTGGCTGTGGGAATGCACTGCGCATGCTGCATGTGTAAATCTCTCTGTGGGAATGCACTGCGCATGTTGCATATGTAACTCTGGCTATGGGAATGCACTGCGCATGCTGCATGTGGAAATCTGGCTATGGGAATGCACTGCGCATGCTGTATGTGAAAATCTGGCTGTGGGAATGCACTGCGCATGCTGCATGTGTAAATCTGGCTGTGGGAATGCACTGCGCATGCTGCATGTGTAACTCTGGCTATGGTAATGCACTGCACATGCTGCATGTGTAAATCTGGCTGTGGGAATGCACTGCGCATGATGCATGTGTAAATCTGGCTGTGGGAATGCATTGCGCATGCTGCATGTGTAAATCTGGCTGTGGGAATGCACTGCGCATGCTGCATGTGTAACTCTGGCTATGGGAATGCACTGCGCATGCTGCATGTGTAAATCTGGCTGTAGGAATGCACCGCGCATGCTGCATGTGTAAATCTGGCTGTGGGAATGCACTGCGCATGCTGCATGTGTAAATCTGGCTGTAGGAATGCACCGCGCATGCTGCATGTGTAAATCTGGCTGTGGGAATGCACTGCGCATCATAACTCTGATCGCATGTAAGTTGTTCGTAACTACGTAGGAAGGGGCATGTTATCCCTACACTAGCAGAAAATACGCATTATAGGGAGACATTTAAATTGTACAGTATGGGCTGGTCAGACATTAACGTACGACAAGACGATACGTACAACCAGAGATACGCAAGGAAAAGTTAAAGTAGGGTTTCGATCTCATAAATCAGCTAAGTTACATGCGATCGAGGGGAGTGCATTATCCTTAGTAGTGCGTAACTATGCTACACTATGGTACTTAAAGTGATCTTAAGTCTGGATCTAGGCCATACTCTCTATATATTTACACAGAGACAGAGGGAGTGCCAGAGATAGTGTGGTTAAGAGATTTCAAATAGACGGGAGTTTTTATACTTCATAAGAGCCATTCACATATTTATGTTAAAAAACTCCTAAATCTCTCCCATCAGTTAGGGAGATTAGAGAGGGAGACATCTCACACATCACATCCAAGAGGAATTACTGCTGTACAATGTAAGATTAAAAAAAGGCATCCGTGCATGATTTACATACAGGGGTATTAAGAGAGACATATCAATAAATAAATAACTAATAGAAGCAGCATGTCAGACTTATAGATATGTATAAAAATATGTAAATGCCTCGGTTCCTCCCACCAAATTCTGAATTCTGTAATTGAGGCAAAACACCATTTTCACCAAAAATTTGTATCTTTCGAACTTTGTATTTCCTGCTTCCAGCCTCTGACAGCAAGTATCACATGACTGTGATCAGCCAATCACAGAGGGCTGAACATACAGGCTGGCTTGTGGAGACTTTTTTTTTGTTAAACAAATACAACTTTATTGAGCTGAGTTGAAAAACTGAACAGAAAAGAATGAGTGCTATCAGGGGTGCAACTATAGTGGGGGCTAAATGTGCAGTTGCTATGGGGCAACCATCCCCCCTGCCCTCTCTAATACCAATCCACTCTGTTAGCAGCTCCCCTGCAGCCCCACTGAAGAAACAGTCCTCACATGCCATTGCTGGAGCTACACACAAGGTAAGAAAGATCCCTGGTGGGCCACCCATGGGGGGATTCTGGTAGCCCAGAAACACCCCCAAAATGATTATTTAATAAAAAGGAAAAAAAAACCATTCAAAAGGGGGCGAGGCTTTGTGGGTGCTGTGAAAATGGGCGTGGCTGCATTGGCTTGTTGGCTAGACAGACATAGAAGAGGATTCCCTCCACAGGGCAGTTCCCATAACAAGGTAACATAACAATGCAAAATAAAATACAGATCCAAATCCAAAACATTTCATTTTTTTGTACAAAATCAAAACACGACGAAGATTTAGAACCAAAACGAAAATACGGGGGTCAGCGCTCATCTCTATTATGAAGCATGTTATTATGTTTTTTACATTTATTTTGGACATTTATCATGAAATAATAGACCAGATTTTAATGGTAAAACAAATCTTTAATACTTTATAAGATATTAAATAGTTCATATTATTGGACTTGATTCACACTTAAGAATGATTTAGGCTTTTCATTTTACGCACCCAAGTATTATGGCGACTCCCCTGACACGCCCCCGGTTTTCAGCTTCTTAGCGGCCTTACGAGTGACATAGGGCTCCCTTATCCTTATGCTCGTAGCTGTGTGCGTAAGTGACAAAACTAACTGCACCCAAAATTCCCCATGTAAATGCCTCTCTCCATCCACTCTTCTTATCTTTGTGCTTAAGTTGGCCCCTTTAGTCTTGTCACTATGAACCGAGTTGAATTAGATTGGTATTGGTGATTCAGCGCCGTGCCAGTCTTAAGTCCTATGTAGCTTGCATTAATAAAGGTATGGTTGCAGTCCCGCTATGATGGGCTGCTTTTAGAAATAGAGACAGAGAAAAGTTCCTTTTCGACTATCTATATGAATAGGCGGCCATTTTAGAATTTTTTATGAATGAGTGAGTGTGCCGATAACCATAATCACCCATTCATTTTCACAGGACCTGCTGCTGACAGCTTCAGAGAGGTGAGTAACCTCTCTGGGGATTTTAGTGTTAGGGGGGGGTTAGGGTTAGGCTCTTAGGAAAGGAGGGTTAGGGCCATAGAAGGAAGGAGGAGGGGGGTCTTAGGGTTAGACTATAGAGAAAGGAGGGTTAGGGTCAGACTAGGAAGAAGGGAGGGATAGGGTCAGGCTGTGAGGAAATGAAGGTTAGGGTCAGGCTGCGGGGAAGGGATGGTAAGGGGTTAGTTTTTAGGCTTACCTATTGGAGCACTGTGGTCGGTGCTCCAGGGATTGATTGCTATTCCTCATCGAGGCATAAACAGTCGATATCGCAGCCAGATTGAAGCTGGCAGCAGAAGTGAGCGTTATATAGATTCTATAAGAAGGATTTTTGCACCTTTTAGCCACACAGAGAAAAATGTGCCTTTTAAATACTAGTATTTATAGTTATCTACAAAGAAATACAGCTCCAAACCAAAGAAATAACAAAAATAAGTAATTAGAGTAACGTTTTTGAGTTGCATTAAAGGACAATTGCAATTGTTTGCTAATGACTGCCATCTTGTGGTAAAGTTTGAATACTATACTTGTGATGAGGTTTTTAGTTACAACTAGGCAAGTTTGGACAGCTGCTTAGGGTAATAGCGCTGCAAAATGGCACCATGGATTACCGCTGATCTCCCCTTTCTCTGTTACATCGGCTCCAGCTTTTAGTAGTCCAGACTGATAGTGGATTTCCTCCGATGGGCTTTCAGACCTTCTCCTACATCACCCATGTCCTCACTGAGGACACTGATGCCTCTATTGCTCTGCATGACACTGATGATCCCTGTACACTAAGGTGACTGCGTAGGGGGTGACTTCAACCCAGGGGAGAACCCCGGAACAAAATAACAATTATCTGTGGCACAATCGTTCCCAGAGGAGCAAAGTGTGATCCCTATTACCTATAAGCCCATTGGGGTAGATCCAGAACTCCGCTTGCAATCCATTTACTAGCGTAGCGTATTTACTCGTGCGTACCTTCTATACACCCCCCTTGGCACACCCCTTGAATGTACGTATTTTGACCGAGTTCCGCTTTCCAAACCCTACCTTAACTTTTGGCCGCGTAACCGCTGTCGTCTGCACACGTATGGATGGGTTACATGGACTTACGCAGCTAAGCACGCCCATATTGTACACTTTAAATGAAAACCCCCGCCTACATTGCGTATTTTAGACATAGTTTTGCCACACGTAAAATTGGCACGCCCACATGTACGAATTTACGCAGCAAATACGTACATGACCCATACGCTCACTTTACGTTACGTAGCGTATTATCTGTCGTGCACATGCGCAGTGCATACAAAAACGCGATTTTACGTGTCCGCCATGCGTAAATTCGCACAGAAGCGTTGTTCTGGATCTGCCCCATTATGTGTAAGGGTCATTCCACATCCAATCATCACAGTGACAGAAAAAACTCTACCTTACATTCTCTGGGCCAGGTTCAATTGCCGGCGGTATTTAAAAAAATATTGCGTCGGAAACAATACGACGTCTTCGCCGGCAATTGAACGATAAAAATTTGGCGATTCAATTTTAATTTTACCGCTGCGCAAAAAGAGCAGGTAGCGAAGGGAAAATTTAACGGGAAAAAAAAAAATCTTTTTTTTAAACATCGCAAATCACATCCTGCTACCAGGAAATGCCCGGCGCTAATGATAGGTTATTGGCCAGTGTCTGTAATATCGTTCTCACGATATTTCAGACACTGGCCAATAACCTGTCATTAGCGCCGGGCATTTCCTGCTAGCAGGAAGGGATTGGCGACGTTCCCAAAAAGTTTTTTTTTTTACCAAGGCACCTGCGCAGCGGCCCCTGGCTGACAGGGCATGCATCCATGGACATGCTGATGCTTGTAGTTCTACAAGCATCAGCATGCTCTGTTGGGGCACAAAACACGGCAGCGTTAAAATCCGTACCTCTCATAGGGTTGAATTTTTAATTAGCACTATCGAATTTTTAACGCTCCAAAATAGTTGAATAGCAAAAAATAGCGTTAAAAATACGCCAGGGAACGCTTTTAACTCAATTGAATCGGGCCCTCTAATTTCATTCTGATCCCTAAATAATATTTTGGAGATTTTTTATCAACAGTATAAAGAATCTTATAAAGAAAATTTCAACATTTTGATTTAAAAAATGTAACATGTCTATTGAGAGATACCGCTGTTATATATCACATGAAAGCCCGTAAAAAGGTGTTTATAATGAGACCCTGTCCATCTCTCTGGCTGAATGAGGGGAGCTGCAAATGCAACTTCAATCAATGTTAATAGCACTTTTTTTTCTTACAAAATGTCAGCTTTAAAAGCGAATAACTGCAAAGCCAGTGCACAGATCAGCCCAGGACTCTGGGGGACTCTTTACACCCCTGGTGCTACCCATAACAATAGGTTTGTGTGAGGACCCCTGGACATTATCGGAAGGACCCTGAGACAGGGGTAGGTGTAAAGACTTTAGGAATGGGGAAGTCAAGAGGACCCCGGGACAAGGGTGGGTGGAAGGTCCCAGGACAGGGGAAGACGGGAGGATTCCAGGACAAGGGCGGGTGGAAGGTCCCAGGACAGGGGAAGGCGGGAGGACCCCAGGACAGGGGAAGGCGGGAGGACCCCAGGACAGGGGAAGGCGGGAGGACCCCAGGACAGGGGAAGGCGGGAGGACCCCAGGACAGGGGAAGGCGGGAGGACCCCAGGACAGGGGAAGGCGGGAGGACCCCAGGACAGGGGAAGGCGGGAGGACCCCAGGACAGGGGAAGGCGGGAGGACCCCAGGACAGGGGAAGGCGGGAGGATTCCAGGACAGGGGAAGGCGGGAGGACCCCAGGACAGGGGAAGGCGGGAGGACCCCAGGACAGGGGAAGGCGGGAGGACCCCAGGACAGGGGAAGGCGGGAGGACCCCAGGACAGGGGAAGGCGGGAGGACCCCAGGACAGGGGAAGGCGGGAGGACCCCAGGACAGGGGAAGGCGGGAGGACCCCAGGACAGGGGAAGGCGGGAGGACCCCAGGACAGGGGAAGGCGGGAGGACCCCAGGACAGGGGAAGGCGGGAGGACCCCAGGACAGGGGAAGGCGGGAGGACCCCAGGACAGGGGAAGGCGGGAGGACCCCAGGGCAGGGGAGACCAGAAGCAGAACACAATGCTGAGAGTACAGATTTTATTGTACATGTTGAGGATTTGCTGTTGTATAAGTTCTGATGGTAAATAAAGCAAAGGCTCCCGAAAAAACACTTAATTAAGAGCAACACCCAGCTCCCGGCCGTATGTCGTCCATATCACCTGGTAACACGGTGTCTCCAGCCTTCATAGAGATGAACATTCTTTATTCCTATGTCTGTATGGGCCGTATCACCCGCTGATTATCAGCAATAGACAAGTCTGTCACTTATAACCAGTGGACTATACAGCCCACACAGACACAGGAAGAGAAGATCTTTATCTTAATGAAGGTCAGGGTACATGGGCGCCATCTAGGGATAGGAGCTGGGTATTGCTAACAATTAAGAGAATTATAGGCAGCCCTGCACTTATTGAGCCTCATATTTACTGAGGTTCCTCCTCCTCAGTAATGGCGCAGCAGAGATCTTCAGCTGCGTCAGTCTGTAAGATAAAGAAGGCTATATAAATAAAAGAAATCCAAAAATCTATATATATTTATATATATATCAATGTGTATGGGTGAAGAAACATGTGACTGCAGAAAGTGCTATACATATGTGTGTGTACATGTGTGTACATGTGTACGTGTGTTCGTATGTATGTGTGTGTGTATTTGTATGTGTGTCTGTGTGTGCGTCTGTGTGTGTGTACGTGTGTGTGTGTGTATATGTGTATGTATGTGTGTGTGTGTGTGTATGTATGTATGTATGTGTGTACGTGTACGTGTGTGTGTGTATGTGTGTGTGTATGTATGTGTGTATATGTTTGTGTGTGTAGGTGTGTAGGTGTGTGTGTGTGTATGTGTGTGTATGTATGTATATGTGTGTAAGTGTGTATATGTGTGTGCATGTGTGTGTATGTGTGTGCGTACGTACGTGTGTGTGTGTGTATATGTATGTATGTATGTATGTATGTATGTATGTGTGCATATGTGTATGTGTGTGTGTGCACATGTGTGTGTATGTGTGTGTGTATGTGTGTACATGTGTGTGTACGTGTGTATATGTGTACATGTGTGTGTATTTGTATGTGTGTGTGTATATGTTTGTATGTATGTATGTATGTGTGTGTGTGTATGTGTATATATGTGTGTGTGTGTGTGTGTATGTATGTGTACAGTACATGTGTGTGTATATGTGTGTGTGTGAGGGTATGTACGTGTGTGTGTGACTCTGCAGAGTATTGCCACAGTAATAAATTCTCACCCAGTAGGATGTAATGACGATCCAGTCATTCTTCTCATCCTCATCAATGGCTGTAGAGAGAAGCAGAGCAACCATTAGACCGGTCTATACACTATATACATCTATGTAGGTGTCACTTGGTTGTCATTAATCCTAAGAGACAATAAAATAATATAAATATAATACTTACACATCACATTGGGGATCTTGTAGCCACTGAAGACGTTACAAGAAGGGGGAAGAATCCATTTTATCATGGAGAGAGAAGCATAAAATGGCGTCTGGTTAGTGACAGTACTGACATTATATGAGTATAATACTAGTAGGTATGAGGAGAACATGAAGGAGATGAGGTCCTATGTCTGGATATGGAGGTGTCAGGGGTCTGGTGATGGGTGTAAGCCAGGCCTGGGTGTAGGGGCAGTTACCACGGTGTAAATGTCATGTAGAAGGTGGGACCTCTCCTCATAATTACT
>WWET01001004.1:438711-461083 GCA_011038615.1 Limnodynastes dumerilii
GTCAGTCCAGCCATTACATCCAGTGGTTCTGATATATAATATAATCTATATAAGTAAGATCCTGTCATAGGGAGCTATGAGGATAAGAGGGATTTATATTGTGTGGAGCAGCACAGCGCTGTCCAGGAACTTTATTTCTATAGATTTAAGCAGTTTAATAAGATAATAAGAAACATGTTTACTTACCAAAGGTGTCACCGGCAAAATTTTAGAGTAATGCAGAGTTTTTGGCTCCTAAACAGGCCACGACTAAGTTCACTGTTGCTTTGATCAACTTGAAAACAGTTCTGACCGTTGGCCCCCAGGAGCCCAGTAACTGATTGTTGTGCACTGTGACATAATGATGACATCACACAGACTATGGCTCTGCAGCCAGGATTCACCAGCCTGGACGCTGCCTGTCAGAGCGCAATAGACGCTACGTGATTTGTATAGATAGAGAGTTACCGGCCCTGTGTCTCATCCCCTGAGTGTACACTGTGTATAGACACCTGATGGAGTCATGTATTTCAGTGGGCCCATTCCCATGGCTTTACTCTATTCTTTCCTGCATCTCACAGTACAGGATTTACACAGAAAATACTCTCATACTAGTAATATAATGCTCTGATGAAGGTCTTGTGTTGTGTTATTAATGTTACACCTTTGTCTGATGCCGCCATGCTTTGCACTCCTGTTGTTACAGTCGGAGCTGCCATTTTTGCGCTGCTGTCTTCGGGAGTTCTTCCTCTGGGTCCCCTCCGCTGTTGATGATGACGCTGCTTGGCGATTATAAATTATTAACCAGGTAAAACACAATGATCAAGTGCATTCAACTCAATGGTTTGTGCCACAACTTCATGAACTGTCTTGTCTACATTACCTGGATTACAGTACGGCAGATGGAAAGAGATGAAAGAGGTTTATTCATATATACATATATTTATTTATTGATATAGTAACAGTTGCAGAATTCCAGTCACTGTGGCGCTGGACACTTCCGGTAATAACGCCGGTGATTTTCCAGGAATAGCGGTCCTGTTGGAGATTATAGATTATAATCCAGCATCATATTTATGTAATATTTATGGCCTGGAGATTTATTACATGTAAGGGTCACTTTCATTGTAATTGTGCAGTGACCATACAGGAATAATGGCTCCATCTACACCACAAATCCACTACGAGCGTTATGTAACTAATCCATCCACGCCGCTCCTGGTTAGAATAAAGGAAGAATTTACTAACAATTACCATGGTAACACAGTCACATGAACCCATCCGATGCGTCCGCCATCTTTGTAAATCTTCACCTTTAATCAAAGTTGCGTCAGCCTTTTGAAGTTCTCGGCCATGCAAACTGAGGGTAATACATTATACCCTCCAGACATCAGTAACATAACAGTACAGGGGGTGAGAGGGACACTTAAGCCTTGATTGGGGGAGGTCTGACCATGGCAGGGGAGGGGTCAGTATGTGTTAGAGCGCCCTCCGAATCTATTATCAGGTTCCGATCACATGGAGGGTAGAATCTGTGTCTGGTGTAGTCTGGTGTCCTGTATAGTAAATAGAGTCTGAAACATGATTGTTATAGAGAGGTTGAGCATTAGATATTAGAGCAGCTGAGCATTGGAGTCAGTGATGCTGGATGTGTTCCTTGGAGCTGTCACCTGGGACCCTCAATCTCCTATGTGTGTTGATGTGTGTGTCACACGTGTTAGATGTTGCGTGGATGGTATTTATATCTCCCAACTGTCCCTAATTTGGTGTGACTGTCTGAAAAAGGAAGGAGTTTAAAAAAATAGTCCATATATTTACCCTATATTGGCATTAGTGGGTGGAGCTGGAGGGAGATTGGGTGGAGCTTAGTTTGTCAGGATTGTTAATGTTGGGAGATAAAAGTATGACCTATAGGGGGCTCTATCTTTGATGAAATGTATTACATGAACTAATTGACAAGAGCTGGAGTAATGCTATTTGGGTGTTTAGAGGACTGCTCCTTGCAGGCTATGAAATATATCAGGATGTCTGATACTGGATTCTCTAATTACACTTTCTCTTCCAGGTCCAAATCCCAGGTTATTAAATCAGGTTAAATTTCCCCGGGACCTTTCACAGCACACCTCTACCCAGCTCATTGGGGCCTCAATCCGGGTACATGCGTGTGATGTGAAAGGAGTATGACTGACCTTGGCCACTAGATGGCGACTTCCACCAATCCAATATGAAATGTTCCTCCTGTTTGATGATGATGATGATGATGATGATGAACATTGCAGATACATTATGGTCTGTCCCCTCATTTGCCAGCCTGCATTTGTTGTGGACAGTCTCAGCAATAAAGAAGACAGGGAATAGGGGGCAGTTGCAGAGGGACAGGTTGCAGCTAACAACATGCATCAAATTATCATTAGACTTAAGTATTATTACTATTTAACAGCACACACATAATCTTGATGTATTAGACATATTTGGTTATATTTAGTTGTTGTTGTTGTTGTTTATTATTATTATTTTATTATATTTTTTATTGTATTAATATTATTTAATTTTGTTATTATGATTATTATTATTATTTCTATTATTATAGCCAATTTATCCATACACCCTTCAAACACTTCTCTCAAGAGGAAAACACAGCAATTTCTACTGACAAGCTACAAAGTACTTTCAAATTGCCTAAGGGGTAAAAATTTGCTTTGCACTGCCGACCCCAAGAGAAAGCTAAGTAATAACCAATGCTAAAATTCTCTCTCTGAACAATAGCAAAATCTGTCTAACATCTGCAGGCATAGTATGATTAAAAGACTGCATAGAAATGAATTTACTATTATGTTAGAAAGGGGCAACTTTGGATGAGTAAAAAAAATGTGTTTACAAAACTTTTCCAAGTGCACACAATTTAAATGCTGAAAATCACAAGTTATATTTATGTTAATGATGGTGATGTGGTGGTAATATTTCATTTTGAAATCTGCAAGAAAGGAAGAAAAAATGGTAAAAATAGTACCCACAGCAATGCCTTCTGAAACATAAGCGTCCATTTACTATGATAGCTGCCAGGGTCGCAGGACCACGGGTAGTATTTACAAATACTTGCCCCTCCGGGGAGGTCCTGTGATAGTCAGCGAGCCTTTTGCTGACATCATTTGGCCTTGCTCGGAAACTAAGTCCTGGCGCATGCGCTGGGATTAGAGCCAGGCCCGGTCAGGTAAGTTTAAAAACCATTTTCTTTGGGGGTTTGCTTTTTTTAAAATAAATATATTTATTATTTAATTATTAATTTAAAAAAAGAGGAAATATATTATTTAAATATTTTTTCCTACTTTCCAGTTTATAAATGTATTCCAGCGGTCTCCCGATATATATAACTCCCTTTTCCACCCCCTAATAACAGCTCGTAGGGGGAGAAAAAGGGGGTTATAGGTGGATACCACTGGAATACTTCAGATGGCATCAGTTAACGTGTCAGCACGGATTGTTAGTAAATACAGCGATCTGCCGGGCTGCATTCATTAGATCGGGCCGGCGATCGGTAGTGTTAATGCTATTGTTGCCATGGAAACCAGCATGGTAAATAAAGAAATCTTCATGTTTTCACATGAAAACTAACTTTATCATAAGAAAAGGAAGATAGTAAATGGAGCCCTAAGACTCACGTCCTATCACATTAACTACAGTCTCTTAATGCCTCTTTCAGCAACCCCCCGATCTGGGGACCGTTAATCACCGTTATCTACCTCAGTCCACTTGTATTCCTGTGGTCTCCCGATATATACCCCCCTTTCCCTCCCCCTAATAACAGCTATTAGGGGGATGAAAAGGGGATCTCTGGGGAGACCGCTGGAATATTTACCCTAACGCCAGCTTCAGATTGTTAAAATCCGCGCTGACACTTACTAAATACAGCGACCTGCCAGGCTGCATTCATTAGAGCGGGCTGGCAATCGGTAGTATTAATGCTATTGACGCCATGGAAACCAGCAAAATGATAGCATTGTAAATAAAGAAATCTTCATTTTCATATGATAAAGCACATTTTCACATGAAAAGGAAGATAGTAAATGGAGCCCTAACACTCGCGTCCCATCACATTAACTACAATCACTTAAAGCGCCTTTCAGCAAACCTATCGCGCTGGGTACCGTTAATTACCATCAACTACCTCAGTCCACTTGCCAGTCGGATTTACCCCTCCCCCTCCCATCCCTGTACATTAGAGCTCACATTCTCTCTCCCCCTTGTCCTATAACAAAGTTTTCAATTCTTATGACAACTTGTGTTACTCTGACAATAGATTTATTGGGTGCAGATCCTCTAATTCATCAACTAAGTAATAATAAGAACATAACATTATTATGCGTTACGAAGCCTCATGGTGTAACATCTTCAGGTGGTGGCAGCGCTGGGATTTATCACCTCAGTCTTCATATGGTGAATGATTACACAGCAGGTGATAATAAACAGGACTACAGATAATGCCATATGTATAATATTCACTGTACTGTACAATGTCCGCTGATACTTTCTGGGGGAATAACCTGTGAAATAGAAAAATAATAATTAAATTATGTTTTATGTGTAAAATTTGTATAATTTTATTAGATAATAAAAATTAGTAAATAAAATTCAGTTATATTTATTGAAAAATGTAGTTGTTTATTTGTAATAAATATTGTTTATACATTTTCATTGTTATTTGCTTGAAATATGTTATAGATTTGTTAATTTTTTACATTTGTTAAATACACTTTTATAAAGTATAAAAAATAAATCTGAAAGTGATTTTACAAAACACAAAGTGTCGTCTTGTTTCATTCTAATGTAACTGTGTGTATAAATGAAGTTACTATCAGATGGGCTGTATAACAAAAAGGGATTTAGGGCTCCAATTCCGAAACAATTTTTAAAATATTAAAATGGCTATTTTTCCATGAAAATGAAGGGCCGGATTCAGACCCCTGCACGTTTTCCATGCGTGTGAGGGTCTGGAAGTACGCGAGACATAGGGGAGTGCACGCTCCCTGTCACTCCCCTCTGTCGTGTGGGCTTACGCTGCCATAAGCCTGCATTAAGTGTATCGTGCGGATCAGCGGTCCATACGAACGCTGATCCGCTGCAGTGTGGAAGCCCCTCCCACACTGTACACTTAGCATGATTCCCCCCGCCCGCTTTAGTGGTCTGAGGGGAAACACAGCCCATTTCCTTGGAAATGGGCTTGGACGGAACAAAGTTCCGATTGTTTTCATGCTAGGGTTACTATAGCATGCGCCCTCCAGTGAAGTCAGGCTACTTGCGTGCGTAAGTGACCTAGCGCTATTAAATCTGAATCCGGTCCTAAGTTATCAGCACAGTTTATGCACACTGCACGTGCTCTGGATGGATTGGAGGATGGGCTTAGTTTGAGGCTCATGATTCTCAAGTTCCATCTCTGATACCAACTACAGGCACATAAATTCTTTATAGAGAAATAAACCATAACTTACTATACACAGTCACATTGAAGTATAAGCATTTCTGTCCTGTGTCTGTCCGTATGTCTGTTCCATAGATCCTCTGATCGTCCTGTGTGAGGCCTGTGATGTGCAGGGATCCATTATCTGTACTGCTCACTCTCCCTCTATATGACTCATCAACTTCATCATCATCAATAGGTCTTCCGGGTCTTGTTGTAATAATAACAGTTCCTTTTGGCTGATAAGTCCAGTGAATGAGTTTTATCCCGGTGTGATCCACTTGTAGTGTGACGTCTCCTCCCTCTATACCGGATACACTTCTCCAATCACAGCGATCCTCACACACCACACCTGAGACAGGAGGATAAACGGATGACACAATGTAAGGACAGACACATAGCGCATGTTTGGGGGGAATAATGTGTTAGCAGAATGGGGTGTAGCAGGGAGTATAGGGCATCACACCCAACATTTACAATCCCCAAACCAGTCCTGCCCAATCTCCGCCCAGGTCCCACCAAAAGGCAGTCTCTTCATAAGCTCCACCCCTTTTGCGGCAGACTGGAGACAGCTGGGAGGTGTGGTCTAGGGCAGTGGTCGAGGTGGATATTTAGAAGCGTCAGTATGAAAATATAGAAATGATAGAAGTGAATGGAGATTTATTGCTTTTCAATGAAATCAGTGGAGGAAGTGACGGGATGACTTACCCCGTATACCCCCTCACCCCCAGCTCTGGTCTAGGAGTTAATGGATGATATAAGACAGTAATGAGAGACTGTCAGCCGGTCCACATCTATGCGCAAATCAGCATGCAGCGTTCATAGTGTAGAGCGAACTGCGTGAGTTCTTAAAGCACAGACAAAGAGACCTCTGGATAGCATTCAATGGCGGCACACAGTGCGTACAAAACAGTCAAGTGCATAGCCGCTACGTGACCATACACATGGCGCAAGAGCGGAGCGGTATATTACCATATATTACACTGGTATTAGAAAATTCTAATTTTGTGTGTGCTTTAATAGCTATATAAAAGCAATAAAAGCTTTGAAAAAAATACATTTTTCATTTAACAAAATGATATATATATTTTAATATCCACAAAAAATTAAGAACCACAAAAAAGTACTGCAGCAGCGATTTAAAGCATTTAATATTGAGAATAACATAAGAAATTTAAAAAGCAATTGCTGGAGATAGGTTGTGGATTGTGTTTCCCCGGACATAGGGCCTGATCCAGAGCAACGCTCGCAAGCGAGCGTACGCTCATCGTAAGCGAATTTTCGGCAAAAAATTCGCAATGCGCATGCCCAGTATGACAGGTTCCGGTCGCCCGCGCGTCATGAGCGAATAGCGGGCGTATCGTTAGCGTATTTTTCGCTCGGCGGGCGTATTTTTTTTACGATGGTCGGCTGGGCGCCCGTTTTACTACAGGGAGGCGGGGATAGCCATTTAAATTGTACAGTATGGGCGTGCTAAGCGTATTTTCTCAGCGTATTCTCTGCGAATTTTCGTACGGCCGACGGTCGTACGCAGTGTAGGGTATAGCCGCCGTAAGCAGGGACTTTACTATGGGAGTGCTAGGGGCGTGTAGGTTGATACGACGAGCGTACGTTCGCATTCGCCCGTCGTTGCGAATTTTCGTAGCGCTGGATCAGGCCCATAGACAGGACCTGGAGCTATTGCAAATGATATGTTTCCTTCCCTATTTCCGCCTCTCATCTGATGTGTATCGGGGGCACTTGCTTGGGCCCCGCCCCTTACTGTACACTGACCATGTGCCTCCTCGTCTTCTCTCCCATGACACGCCCCTCAGAGTGCAAGCGCTGCAGCTTAAATTGCGCTAAGATGTGAATAAAGCGTGACTGCGCCCCCTTCATTCTATGCATGCGCAGAGCAAACCCACACATGGAGGCGCTGCGTGAGCTCTGTGCCGGGCCCTGTGGGGATAATCTGGAGTTACCGGAAGTAACCGGGAAAAAAAGAGCAAACCTGTTCCTGAAAAAATTCACATGAATTACAGGGGAACATAATGTGACATTAGAATGACTGGAGAGTTGTTGTTTTGTAGCTCAGCTCTAAACTAGAGTTTTAAGATAAATCTGTTATATTTTTGTCTGGAATAAATAAAATCAGCCAGTATGCAAAAACCACAACTCAATTATTCTCATATTACAACGTGGTTCAATGGTCCGCCAGAGGTCAATCTCCCCGGAGGAGGACAGAGGTGTATATACTGTATATAGAACAGCCAGGAGGTGACTGCTCCTCACTGAGGTCATTACACACACACTGGAGAAAGAAACACTGATAATAAACATCCGCAGATAACAAGCAAAACAACTCACCTGTGTGCAGGAGAAGAGCCAGGACGACCAATGAGGAGAGCCGACACATCTCCTCCAGCCTCTCTTGTACCGGTATATATTATATGATATATATGACAGGACTGCTCAGAAGAGACACCGACCATAGCTACACAGACGCCTTTGAGAGGAAGTAGTGTGTGGTGTGTCTAATATGATGTACCTCCCTATTACACATTATCACTGTCTATAGTAACTCTTAGCGCAGGGAGAGGAAGTAGTGTGTGATGTGTCTAATAACCAGCCATGTACCTCCCTATAACACTATCACTGTGTACAGTAACTCTCAGTGCAGGGAAAGAAAGTAATGTGTTATTTGTCTAATATTCCAGCCATGTACCTCCATATAACAAAATATCACTGTGTATAGTAACTCTCAGCGCAGGGAGAGGAAGTAGCGTGTGGTGTGTCAAATAATACCAGCCATGTACTTCTGTATTACACAATATCACTATATCAATATAGTTTCAATATCACTGTGTATAGTACCTTTTAGCACAGGGAGAACATGTGACAGATAAAGTGCACAAATATCATACAAAAATTCACCAAACCCGTCCTTGCGTGTATATTATTATATTCATTTCCGATGTGTGTTATATTCACAATGAAAATGCATCCAGATTATGGATTGCACCAATTTCTGCCAATGCAGAAGTTATTGCAACATAGTGGCTCAGCGAATAGCACTTGTGTCATGAGTTTGATTCCTGGACTAGGCCTTATCTGTGTGGAGTGTGTATGTTCTCCCTGTGTCTGTGTGGGTTTCCTCCAGGTGCTCTGGGTACCTCCCACACTCCAAAAACATGCTGGCAGATTAATTGGCTGCTGAATAAATTAACCCTAGTGTGTGTGTGCTAAGTAAATTAGTATCCAGCTCCAATGGGGCAGGAACTGATGTGAATGTGAAATGTTCTCTGTAAAGTGCTGTGTAATCTGATAGCGCTGTATAAACACCTGATAATAAAATAAATAAACTGCGTAAAAGAGGAGTGGGGGGGCAGTCTCTGCCTTCCTGCTGTCACCCCGGTGTCTTATCCTCCAGTGACTGACACCTTGGGGCCAGATTTACTAAGCTGCGGGAATGAAAAAGTGGAGATGTTGCCCATAGCAACAAATCAGATTCTAGCTGACCTTTTCGAACATGTAAGAGGGAAGTGAGATCTAGAATCTGATTGGTTGCAATGGGCAACATCTCCACTTTTCCTTTCCTGCAGCTTAGTAAATTCCCTGGGATTTATTATGTCAGTCAGTGTAACATTATATACAGCAATATGAGAATTTCATGCTGTAATCAGATAATAAGGAAACACCCTCGTCCTGTGCTCTCACTCTCAGTATGACCGCTGTCTGACCATGTGACTTCCTCTTTTCATACATTGCTTCTCTCCTACTAAATCAACTATAAATAAAATTTTACCATAACGTTTTAAGCTTATACAAGCCGTGATCAGCCGCATCTCTCCTTTATTAACTATTCGATCCATCCCCACACTGTCCCGTTGCAGATGCTACAGTTCCATTATTTTAGAACATTGATCCCCTTTGTATTTAATACATTCCGCACTTGCTCTTAGGGTTTACACTGTCAGCGCTGTGCTCCGTGTAATAGCTGTTACCTCAGCGCCGCACATGCATTTATATAATTCTATATTCAGCGGCAGCACCGCACTTTATCCTTTTTGAGGTTTCAGCCAGAGTGGGGGGTGACTTTCCCAATGCCACAGCATGAATTCCCTTTATTGACCCTGGACACCACAACAAAATGGCCACCATGCATGGGGTCCACTCACAGGAAGAGTAACAGAGTTTATGAAGGAGGAAAAGAAAGGCTTAGGACTGTCATTTCTGTAAAGCTCAACCAACCACAGCAAAGGATGTAAGCTAGTGCTAAGTTTTGCCACAGGAAGTGCTAGTTGTAGACTGTAAGTTACTATGGTAACCAGCTTTGTTGAAGAGAACTATGTGTATTTCAAACACCACTTATTTTATTAAAACCAGATGAGTGACAGTTGGAAGCTCGGGAGCGGAGTATTCTGTACCTAATGGAAGGGGTCATGTTGGAGAGTATGTGGCGAAATGCGTGTCAGTGTTTCGTGGCTCTACCTGGTTATTATTTCTGCCGATACCCTTAGAAATAGATCTGCCACTGATGGTGCAAGCTTGTGGTGGGCCCAGTTGTTAAAATACATGTCTGTCTTCACAGCATCACGCTAATTTCCTAATTCAGATGCGAGGAAAATTAACTCAATTTTTCGTGCTGTCATTTGGAGAGGCAAGCGGTCATGGAGAAGTTTTAGAAAACTTACACAAGCTCATTTAGATGCTGGTTTAAACGTCCTGGAGGCCAGTAGTTACAGCAGGGCCCCCATGATGAGGGCCCCCATGATGAGACACCTTAAAGATTGGCGCCACCACACAGACCTGCCCGAGATCCAGGATTACATCTAGATTTAAGTACGTTGTAAGAGCGGAACTCTTCACAGCAGAAGCGAAGTTACTTCCATGCCCTGGACCTTGCCTGAACATTTACACCCCCGCCCCACGGAAATTGATGCTGCTGCGTAATGAAGGACCCTGCGCAAATGCGCAACTAAACCCTTACTGTATGATGTAAATAACTCCACTTTGCTGTACATATGGCAGGTCATCACGCCCCACTGGCGGAGACTTCCATCAAGAAATCCAGGATTGCACGCAGTGCGTTACGATACGTAATAAACATGCACAGAACGAGTAATTCATTCAGATTGTGTCAATTGGCTGTTTTCCAGAATTCTGCTGGCGGTTATGAGTTCCTTCTTTAATATAACAAGGATTCCCCGCAGTTGTCTGGTAACCCCTTTAAAATGTTTTTGAATGATATGGACAGATCGCAATTAATAAATATTCTGCCTTTAATTGTTCATATGTTTGATGATGCACTGATCTCCTCTCATTTCCCCGTTAGAAGTGTGAATTGACGAGACAAAGCTTTTATTTCTAAACAACTCAGAGATCAGAAGCCCAGATATTATATACACATACATATACACACACACACACACACACACACAAAAATATGTTACAGTTGACATCGTTGTTTTATAAATAAAAACTTTATTATCCTTCCATGCACAAAGTCAGACAAACAAAATAAACTTAATAAACAAAAATACACAAAAAGAAAGTACATTTTGGAAAATCCCATCCCAAGGAGGTCTTTAAAGGATTGGGCTGGAATTTTGGCAGGAGAACAGATTTCAGACATACATAGAATTGCAATTAATCGTTCATAAATAAAGTATAACATTCCAATTCCATCAGACCTCAGCCAGGTCTACTAGAGAACCAGGTCTGGATTCACAGTTACGTAGTTTTCATGTTACGTACGCATGCGTAGGAACTTATTTACGCTATCTACGTACCATTTCTGTACGTAGATTGCGTATTACATAACTTATTTACGCTATCTACGCACCATTTCTGTACATAGATTGCTACGCCTGCGTAGTAGCTCAACTCTTAAAACAACGCACGCAAAACGAAAGCTACGCAACTGTGAATCCGGACCTGAATTCCTCTCTACATTTGTAACGTCAACATTTGTGCAAAATAACATAATAAAGACATCAGTATCTGTGGTACCTTTCCATACTTTATGTGGCATTTATATCACTGATACATTTGTAGAAATATAAAAGCATTTCCCCATCTTATATTAATCTCCCCTTACATATATTATAGTAAAGTGACCGGTGCACAAATATCAATTCCCGCCCTCACATCTAGCTGGAACCTTTCTTACAACAAACACAGAGGATCCCAATAATCTCCTGATACATGAAAGGGAGCATGAGACTGGGGAAACGCAGAAATAAATCTCAGATTCCAATAATGTATGCAATGAGGTCTGGATGTATACACAGAGAGAGGGAACACCTGAACCGTCACCTGACTAAGAGAGATCGCCCACTTGTCCTCTCAGACCGCCCCTCTGTCTTATGTCTGGATGGGTACACACCGAAAAGGGAACGCCTATTCTGTCACCTGACTAAAAAGTGCCTTAAAGCTAAAAATATTTGTAAATACATAGAATACAAAAACAGAATCAATGACATAGAAGGTGCAGGTTCAAAGACACATGGCAGGACCAGACATAAGAAAACCTGATGACTTATGTTTCCTACATGGGAAGAGAGCTGTGAATTGCTATAGTGCACGTGCAGTACAAGGAATTAAACATTGGAGCACAGCAATGACAGGGGAGTGGCCACATTCCTGCATGCGGGATTCAGGATACCGCAATGGAGGCCACAGTACGGAAAATGCCCTTAAGTCTGGACCCGGTTCAAGATTGGTGACATCTTAATAAAGTATAAAGCAGCATAAAACATGTGTCATTAATGACTAATTTGCCTCATATGAAAGTTTTAGGACTCCCTTACAATCACTGAGGAAATCACTAGCAATAAATGAATGCCTAACATTTATAGGCAGACAGCAGCCTCTGTCGTATGGCTTGAATCATCATAGACTATAATGCTTTCTATCGGTTTCTGGTACCTTTCATGATTAAATATATGACACGAACAGAATTCAAGCCCTGAGGAAGCAAGCAAAACGCGTATTGGCAGAGTGAGCAGCTGGTCCGTACTACAGTATACACATCATGGACACCCCCTTTATACTGGAGGACCCCAGATTTGCAATACTGCTAAAGGACAGATTGGAGCACTGCGTGAGCAAAGCAGCACCGAGTGAGCGAAGCGGCACAGAGCGAACGAAGCGGCACCGAGCGAATGAAGCGGCACCGTGAGGTCTTTTTTTATTTTATTCACATTTTGTTTTGTACATTTAAGGGAAAGAATTTAGCTGCGCGTTTCTCCTTTTTATTTATACAATTGATTATCGTTTCAGCAAAAGATCCCTTAATTAAACCCAACTCCATGTCTGCAATACATAAATATTAGATTGTTGTCAGTCCGGTCTATATTTATATATGTGCTGGTTTGTTATTATGGACATGGTAGAAATGATTTCCTGCAGGAATCCAGCGTGTTCTTACTCTCACACAGCGATCTACTAATTTATTTTACTAATATTTTGCCTAAACTATTTTTCTATTATTATTTCAACACTAACGCTGGGCATACACTACAGTGATTATTGGTCTGGTCCCTGCAGAAGGTGGCCAATAATCGGGACGATTTCCTACCAGGGAAAGGTGCCGAGAGCAGCCCAGTCACGTGTCCTACTAAGACCGATAATTCCAGCTGAAGAAGGAAGGGAGACCCGTGTAGAAAGCTTCAAGGGCCTCCTGTCAATCTCTGCACTGAATGGCTGCATAGGCCTCCTGTCAATCTCATCAGGAGGTCTGTACAGCTTGCTGATGGCTGTAGAAACTCCATTTAGTAATGTGTGGCATCTCCTCTGTAATTATCAGCAATAACAGTAGTGATTGCAGAGTCGGTAAGATAGGGAAACTCCAGTCAGGAGGGGGAGCTACAGAGCAGATACCTGAAAATGGCCGTACACTACATGATATCAGGAGCTGGAGCAAGGTGTATATTTCACACATGCCTAAAGATCAAATGATCGTACAGGGTGCTTCTGGTATGGTTATTTGGCGTTTACAAAATCACTCATGACCTCCCACTGCAATGATAATTGGTCTGAATGCTCAATTTTATGATTGAGATGGTAATCGCTGTAGTGTATATCTAGCTTAATAAAAATGCGTTCACCTTTTTGCATATGAATTCTAGGACTGTGTGCACAGATTTACCAGCTTCTGTTTCTTGTTAGTCATTTTGTACAACAAAGCATTGTGATATACATTGTTCTGACCAGTGCCGCTGTACACTGATAACACCACACTAGAGGGCAGTAGATTCAGAGGAAATGTGAGGATAATGACGTCACTGAGAGGGTGATAGATAAGTGGAATAATCTCCCATCTGAGGGGTAGAGGTAATACAGAAGAACAGTGTAAACATGCCTGGGATAAATACAAGGATATCCTAAATCTTACACTAAATTCAGGGTCTAGTCCAGTGTTGGCTAACCTGTGGCACACCAGGTGTTGTGAAACTACAATTCCCAGCATGCTTTGTCAGGTATCTGCTATGCTATTGCAGTTAAGGCATACTAGGACTCGTAGATTCACAACAGGAGTGCCACAGGTTAGCCAACACTGGTCTAGGGTTTGTGTAGTTTTAAATAAACAACTGGTCAGACTGGATGGGCCGTGTGGCTCTTATCTGCCGGCACTTTCTATGTTTCACACATATACTTATAACAATATATAATCTAATAAGCATCTATTTACTACAATAAATAATCTAATAAGCATCTATTTACTACAATATATAATCTAATAAGCATATATTTACTACAATAATCAATCTAATAAGCATATATTTACTACAATATATAATCTAATAAGAATATATTTACTAATGACTTTTACTTGCCGCTGGATGCTCTCAACGTGTTTCTTAGCCTACCCTCTGATTCTATCATCATAATACCAATCCTGAAAAAATATTATTATAATATATTCCCAATTCATTGTCCACACTGTATATCATTGTTGCACAATTATTGGCCTCCTATCAGAGAAGCTACTTTCTGACAAATATTCTCTGTAACACGATGCTCCCGGCATAGTAGATTTTATACCCAAAATTGTGGCAGTCCATTCATTTTGACTGATGCCGCCAGGATGCTCCAGCCACACTGTGGTGTGTGTAAAACCATTTACACTTAGCCCTCGAAAAGATATCTTTCTCTCTTTACTGTGCTGTACACTAACAGCAGCTTCAATAACGTCTTGGCCTAAAAAAACAAAACAAAAAAGTAAACAGATCAGTAACATCGCCAGAAGAATGACAATCATTGACCTTTGTGAGGTGACGGAAATGACAATGAGATACAAATGTGATAATAGGCAAAACCATGTTACTCTACAGGGCAGCAAATTTAGCTATGCTGGGACATCTAGAGCTGGGGAATGGGCGTCACAACTGAACTCTAAATTAGAGTAGAAACTGAACAGCAACGAATATAATAAAGTGTTTCCATACTCATCACAAGACGCGTTGTAAGAAAGCCTCACTTATCAGGGCTCTCTGCACCGTCCAAGTCTATTTGGATAACTTCGCTTTCTTCTGGCTTTTCTTGATCTTCCAGGTTGCTGCTGGCTGAGTGTTGCGATGGCACACAGGAAAGGGACTGCATCTCGGACTCTGTACCAGGAGGTGACTAGAGGTAAGGGGACATGTAAGTCAACAGGGAAAGGGGGTCTAGGAAAGTCCTATTATTATGCAGTCAATACGTCCTACAATAATGCAAGTTTTTCTCCTTAATGGCTGTCAAATGATCCTCCATATTTAAGCTCTGTATGCCCCATGATAAAGCTCTTTATTACTTCTTATTTGAGCTTAAACGTACCACCATATATGATACAGAGCCCTATTATTATGGGGATTCATAGAAGTACATTTAAGGAGAAATAAAGACCTTTACTATGAGACTATATGCTACACACCACAGTGGTTCTCAACCTCTTTTCGGGGATTACCAGTTACCAACTATGGAATGTAGTCATGTACCAGATCATGCAGACACACTATACATACATGTGTATAATTATAAACACACACACACACAAACAAACAAACACATATATAAATTATTTTTTCTAGCATATTTTGCAGTGGTTATAAAGTACATTTTCTACATACTTTCTGAAGTATCTAAAGGGGTGAATGGATTATAGTATCACATCTGATTAAAGGAGAGGTACTGCTGCTGCCTTTTGATGAGCTTGCCCACTTGCCCTGAGGACTAGTACCACTGCTTGAGAACCCCTGCATCATACAACTGTCCATATACCTGGCTACTAAGTGTTGGGTCTGGCTCCTAGATTATAATTATGATAATAATTGTTTAACTCTATTATTCATCATTTATCAAACATGTAATTTATATTTAAGCTCATGCTCACAGGGAGATAAAGAAAGCACTGACAATAATAAGACCAAAGCATTGTACAATAATACCTAATTATTATACACGAATAATGAGATGTATACATACCCTTCGAAATATGCAGTATAGCACCAGCAACACTAATACACTCATCAGTGACAGTAAACTTATCCCCACAATTTGTGTAGTTGTGTCACCATCTGAAATAAGACATTAAAGAACAACGAACTTACTAATAATGACTCAAGATGGGAACTTCAAATAGAAGCCACAGAATAATTCCCCCCCTTATAACAAAGAGCGAAATAACTTTGAACTGTCAGAGTAACGCAATACTTTGTAAATAGTACAGGAAACTAGCGATATGGGGCCAGATCCAGAACAACGTTTTCAAGCGTATTTACGCCTGGTGGCAGATGTAACTCACAGCGTAAGGGCCTCTCACGTAACAGTAGCTCAACAACGTTCGAGCCACTCATACGCCACCCGTAATTACGCTTCAAAGGCGGAGTGAGGCATTTAAATCATACAGTATGGGTGTGCTTAGCGGCGTAACTACACGAGGGCCATACGTACGCAAGTTACGTTGCCAAAAGTTAAGGTAGGGTTTGGAAAGCGTAAAACGGTCAAAGTACGTACATGCGAGGGGAGTGCTTAGAAGGTACGCTCGCGCAAATACGCTACGCTAGGAAACGGATTACAAGCGTAGGTCTGGATCTACCCCACAGTCACGTAGCGATACTCCCCTCATCGATAGACGGCAGCTCAACAACACAGGATCGCTAGAGAGAAGTTTGACGGGGATGAAGGGTCCACGATTCCGGAATGGACGTCCTGCCTGCTCAACGACTCTACTCTCCACGGGCCTGATTCACACTTTACTCTCCGTGCGTAGATTTGTGTGGAGTTTGCGGAAGAGCCTAAGCTGGCCCATAAATGCCTCCCCCCACCCACTTTTCTTACCCTCGTACTTACGGAGTGCTGGCATGCCCCTTCTTATGGATGTCAGTAGGGTGTTAGTTGAACTCTGTGCGTATTGAGTTGTAATGCCGCACGCATGCGCAGATGGCAAAATAACGTAAACATACGCACACAGCCTGTGTATATTTAGGAACCTTGGGCCGGCTCCTGAACTCTGGTTGATAGGGGACTTACGCAAGTCATTTGTGAGTCCCTTGTCTGGGAACATCCGCGCGTGCGCACTCCAGATGTTCCCTGTGCGTAAGTACTAACAGTGACAGATGGTTACTGGCTGTAAGAAGGTACCCCTAAATCCCCGGTGTAGGAGCTATATCGGGATAAATCGTATTCCGTAGCAACTAGGGCAACCCAACAGGACAACAGTCAGTAGCCTGTTACAGACCGGCGGCAAACAGTGGGCTCTGTGTGTCCTGTTACACCTTCTATCTGTTGAATTGTTTTCTGTTAAGCTCAGTTAACCCTGACAGCGGTATATCTCCAGCATTACCTTTCCTGCAGTACTCCTCCAGGGCACAGGGGGCGCAGTCTGCATTCCATGGACCACAGGTGCAGGTGTCTTGGTTATATATATCAGTGATATCCTGATGACATGTTTGGCCACAGGTCAGGGTCACATTTATTCCATTAGTTCTGCAGGACACACTGCAGGCACCCAGCAACGGACAATTGTGGGGAGTTACAGCCTTGTCATCAGGCAACTTGTCTGCAGAGGATGAAGGAAACAAAGTGCATTAGTAAAACAACCAGTCTGTAAAACCAATCACCATCTACTCTCATCACAAGAAGAAAAACACGCAGTCTATGTTCTATTGCTACTAGAGGTAGAATGGATGCTGTCACCTGCTCTCGGATTGTATTCTAGGTGTCAGCTCATCAGATCAGTAAGTGGAGATGGTTTGCAACATGTTGTACTTTATATGCCAAACAAAACTGCAATGATATATTTGTGTGTAATTAGCTTTTATAAACAATCACAATCATCTCTCCAAAACCATTGCTGGAGCACTGACAACTCTGGCTTCTAATCACAGACAGAGGCCTCAAACACTCAGCAAGCTTAGTGATGGAAGAAGGAGAGAGGGTCGCAGTCATCTCTGCACGATACCATGTGACTGGCATTAACACAGTATACAGACACTTTACATTACTAGTGCGCATACGAATCAGACCCAAACGCCATTCACTGCGGTGACCGCCTGCTTTCAGAGGAGAAAAGGGGTGGACGGATGTAGTCAACGTACAGGAAAGGTCTGAAAGGTAACGTAAGTGCACACAAATAGATAGAAATGTTATTCATGACAATGGACCAGATCCAGAGATTACAAAGAGGAGGAAATCAGGTGGAAAGTTACACCAGAGCAAAACCATGCTGAATGTCAGGGGGGTGAAAGTAATGTTACTCTGTGCATGCAGGGAGAATACTTTACTTTTACTTATTACACACAGATACAGACTGCTAGGACACACACCTCTCAGCTCTAATACCATTATATTATTACACAGATAATGACCAGCGTTACTATTACACTGTTATTTATCACCTCTCATCTCGAATACTATTATATTATTACACAGATACTGACCAGCGTTACTATCACACTGTTATTTAAACTTGTACTAGGAAACTTCAGCTCTCATCTCTAATACTGTTTGTAACAGGTGGAATTTGCCTCCTCTGCATTTCAACATAGTTTTACCAGATGTAAGCTTCCACCTCTCTCCCTCTCATTTCATACACTGGAACCAGTCCAATATTATTAGTACCTTTGCGTTGATAATGAAGTTCTTGCGCAAAGCATAACCACAATTTCCACCACAGGGGAAGAGAATGTGTTGTGCTTGACTGCTAGAGTCCATAAATAATGTTATGACCTCGTGTGTCATCCCAAGCCTGCAGTTACGTTCGTGTCTAGATTGCACGTAAACCATTTTCCAAAACACAGGATGCATCAGGATTTTATGCTCCCGCATGGATCAGGCCCTATTGTGTTATACATCCCTTCCAGGGAATGGCTCTAACAATTACTTGGAGCAGGACTCTACAATGTTAACCCAAGTCAAGCAACAGCGTTCTATCTGTGTCCATTAGTATGAAGCCACCTTCCCCATAAACCCAATCCAATGAGCCTGTCAACGTCTAATCTGACTTCCACAGACATAATATAGGAATGTTGGAGTCTGAACCTGTGTAACTATCACCCGTTACACCCACAAATATCTCACCCAAAACGCTGAGATTATATCTCTGGACATAGTTGTCTTCATCCGAGATGAAAATGTTGGCGGCGTAGAGTCCTTTATCTCCAGCGGAAACATTAATAATGGTTAATGAAGCGTCATTAGAGCCACGCAGTCTTCCCATAAAATCCTCCTCTCTAAGTTGAATGTTTCCGTCCAGGGTTGTGGTGGCAAAATGGTTCCCGTCCTCTCTGATCCACGTGACGTCCACAATATACGGATTTGTTCCTTTATCTGAGAGATCTAGAGTCACGTCTTGTCCCACTTCAGCGATTATATGTATGGTGTCAGAGGATGTAAAATACAACAAACCTATCAACATAAACACAAATATTACTACACAAAATCAACGTTCCCAGAGTCATAGAGCGCCATCACCATTATACATTATACTATTCACTGTATTATTACATACACAAAAACAGGAAACAGAACCAACCCAGCGTAAGGGGCTATCCCACCAACCTGAGAGCCGGAAACTACGGCCATAGACTATTGGTCTATATGTCACGTGGCGGAGACCGGAGCTAATTGGATGTGCATTACATCTAACAATACAGGCCCAGATCCAGACTTTCCAAAAGGGGGCAAGGATCCTACCCCCTATCTCTCCCGTGCTTTCTAGAACACTCCCTACCTTCCTTCTGTCTCTCCTGTGCTTTCCAGAACACTCCCTACCTTCCGTCTCTCCTGTGCTTTCTAGAACACTCCCTACCTTCCGTCTCTCCTGTGCTTTCTAGAACACTCCCTACCATCCGTCTCTCCCTTGCTTTCCAGAACACTCCCTACCTTCCGTCTCTCCCTTGCTTTCTAGAACACTCCCTGCCTTCCGTCTCTCCTGTGCTTTCTAGAACACTTCCTGCCTTCCGTCTCTCCCGTGCTTTCCAGAACACTCCCTACCTTCTGTCTCTCCCATGCTTTCTAGAACACTCCCTGCCTTCCGTCTCTCCCGTGCTTTCTAGAACACTCCCAGCCTTCCGTCTCTCATGCTCAGCACTGACTCCTGACTGATCACACAGCCTGGATAAAGTTACAGCAACATGATTTTCATGGTTTTTGCGATATATAACTTACGGAAGTTCCGAAGGATTACAATGATGAAAAAGCTGATGCGATTCATGATCTCTTAGCACCTGAAAAGGACAAAACACATTCAAGGACAGTGATCAGAAGATGGGAGCGTCAATCACTAATTAATTCTGTGGAACAGACTCTTACTAAAGCTTATAGAAAGGAAGCCAAACAGATTTGGGCCAACATTTTGTAAAATGTATTTCATTAACGATAGCTACAATCTGATTGGTTGCTGCTGGCAACATCGGATCAGACCCACACTTGTTTGCGCACTGATCGGCTGGGAAGAGATTTGTGTGACTGAGTCGCTGCGGAGGGGTTTCTGTAAGAAGAAAGGCCTGTCACACCGCAGTCATTGTCACAACTGGTAACACTGGACACTGTTCTGGGGCTGATAATCATGACCCTCTCGCTTCATAGACTTTTCTTTTGTAATTATGTATTTTAACTTTTATGTTATGCACAGTTACACATTTTGCTAGCGTACAAAAAAAAAGCCCCAGCACTCTTGCAGTTACCCAGTAACAGACCATAACATTCTATCTTTAAAATAAAAGTCAGAGATTTAGTTCCATACATCTGCAGATATATGATAAGCCACCAGCCACTTACAAGGCTTCTCTGTTTGGTGGTCCTAACCCTAAAACTATCAGATTGATTTGAGCAACCTCCATTTTGGATGTTTGTTTTAAAGCGTGTCTGGGATAGCAGCTGATAGGGGGGTGCTGTTTCAGACTGGCTGTTTTGGAGACTTGAGGACCTCTGCCAGGGGTGAGCTCTCAATTTAAAAATACATGATATATGACCCAAAGTTGGGACTTTGACAGTTAGAGTTACAGTACAGACAGAGAAGCCTTGTAAGTGGCTGGTGGCTTATCATATATCTGCAGATGTATGTAACTGATTCTCTGACTTTTAGTTTAAAGATAGAACGTTATGGTCTTTTACTGGGTAATTGCAGTAAGTGCTGGGGTGTGTGTGTGTGTGTGTGTGTGTGTGTGTGTGTGTAAGCACGCTTGGGGTCACACCAGCATCTTTCAGATGGAAGGAAACTGCAGAGGAGCACTGTCTCTGTGCACGCCTCGCCTCGCTTTTAATTGGGGGATGGGGAATTTTTACCCTCAGGTCATTATATACCTGTGGGAGCAACTGTTCAGTAGCAGTAGGTTTACTTTACTGCTCTTTGTTGATGTCCAGGGGTTCAGGGGATCGGCTTGTGCGGCGTTACTTGTTTCCCCTTGCATATGTAAATTTCTCACATGCAACTTCAGGTATGTGGTTTGACTACCATGGTTATTTTTATATTACTTTAAGATCGTTATGTTATTGATGATTAAGGATCCCAGACTATTGACACTATAATTTTATTGTTTGCACCTATTGCCATAGTTACCAGCAAAACGAGTCTCCGTTTTTGGCTAGGCCCATATACATCTCCATGGCTACACAAATAGCGCTCCTACACTTCCGCTGACGTCAGCGGATGTTTATTGGTTTCCATGGCGCCGGTATTACGCGTTTGCTAATTCTCACTTCCGTTATTGCACGTCTTCACATGGGCTTATATACCTCAGTCAGAGCTGGCAGCAGGTAATGATTTATGCATTATAGCCACTACACCCCGTGATGAAGGTGTTCATTCACCGAAACAGCTGTCGGGTGACGGCTGTGCTATGATCCTGCCCTGCTTTTTTCTTTCACAGCGTGATAAGTATTGTTGGTGACTGCATTGCCATGTTTGTTGGGTCTTTGTACCACGCATGTTTATGTTTATGATTTATGCTACTCTCTGTGACATTGTGCCATGGCCTATTTACAGGCTGACATGTACCATTAACAGTACCCATGTTCCTCTTGACCTGTCTAATAGCTATATTACTCATTGATGTTTATATGGATTATGCCAGTATGGGTTCTAGGATATTTTGAATATTCCATTATTGTACACCCCATTATTGTTAGCCATTGTCAATCACTGCACACATTATAGTGTAGCATTCTGTGCAGCTACCATCTATTACTGCGCTACATATCGCATTTTTTGTGGTATGGATCTTGCATATGTCATTTTTGTTGCTTTCTCCCATATGATGTTATACTCATATAGTCTATACTTTTGATTTTGAATTGGTAGTGCTGCCGTTAGTAGTTTGACTACTTTCCATTGTCAAGCACACATTATAGTGTAGCATTCTGTGCAGCTACCATCTATTACTGCGCTACATATCGCATTTTTTGTGGTATGGATCTTGCATATGTCATTTTTGTTGCTTTCTCCCATATGATGTTATACTCATATAGTATAGT
>WWET01001005.1:0-10799 GCA_011038615.1 Limnodynastes dumerilii
GTGCGGCGTCTGCCGCGGTTCGTGATATTTCCTTTTCTCCATTTTGATAGTGGCCATTATTGTCCCTGTGTTCAACATATACCCAAGGGACAGATATGCCGCTTAAAACGGAACTGTAGCTCTGATTATGAGTTTATTTCTCAAACAGAAGGTATGCTTGAGAAATTTGAATCTAGAGGCTATCCTAAAGAGCTGCTACAGAAAGCTGTTGACAAAGTTATAGGTTTGGATAGGGAATCATTATTAGTACCTTAAGTAAAAGTTGATTGGAAAACAGAAATGGGTAGTTCTAAAACTCCTGCTTCCTACAGCTCTGAATGTAATAAAAAATCCGTAGAAATAAAAAAGATTATAAATAGACATTTTAGGATTCTTAAACAGGATCCAATACTTAAAAATGTATTGGTTGAGAGACTGTGCTCTATCTATAAAAAGAATCAAAGTCTTAAAACCATTTTTGGCCCTAGTGAAATTAGAGCTATTCAGATAAAACCGACGCTTACTGCAGAGAGAGACACCTTCTTGGCTAATAAACCCATGGGGGGTAAGAGCGGTAAACAGAGGTATCTGACATGTTAATTTATCAATAACAAAACTACTGTCTGTGTTTCCACTGTAAATAAGAAATGTTTCCCAATCACGTGCTTCCTAAAATATATCATCTATCTTCTCCACTGCCCTACAGTATGCAGGGCGCACAACACGTACTTTGAAAGAAAGGATAAGGGAGCATTGAAGAAATATTATAAATAAATACCATAATCATGGTGTATCATGAAATTTAGCACTGGTGTATAATGGTAATCCAGAAGGAATGACTGTTACAGCCATAGAATTTAACAAACCCACAAATAGAGGGGGAAACAGATTTAGTTTATTGTGTAGAAAAGAGATGCAATGGATTTTACAATTACAAACCCCTTTGCACCCGAAGGGCTCAATGAAACATTAGAATTTAGTATGCTTGGTTTTCTAATGAGAATCTGGTAATTAATTGGTCATATATTGATTCTGAATAATAACTTCCAAGAAACCAGGACTGACACAAAGACAGCCCACAATGAGAACCTTTAGAATGCACACCAAACATCTGCTGAGTATTAAAACAATATTTTTATTGAAGACATTTAAAATGTTGAATGAAATGCATAACGAATATTAAACATATCAGATCCATATATGAATTGTCATCTCACAGCGATAGTTGGAATAATATCCAAGATACACAGCTACACAGTGGTAAGTATAATTGAAAAATCACTGGTCACGAATCCATTATACAATTGAGCAGAGTGGGAGGGTA
Organism: Limnodynastes dumerilii; assembly: GCA_011038615.1. NCBI lineage: Eukaryota > Metazoa > Chordata > Amphibia > Anura > Limnodynastidae > Limnodynastes > Limnodynastes dumerilii. The sequence continues at coordinate 1,304 of WWET01001005.1, forward strand.
GACAGCCCAAACTAACTAATTGCTGGAACCTGTCCCTAGTGATGAACTTAAAAAAAATGTTTTTATTGAAGACATTTAAAATGTTGATTGAAATGCAGAACGAATATTAAACATGTCAGATCCATATAGAAATAAACATTCCACATTGATGGTAAAAAACCATATCAAAGAAGCACAGCTACACAGGTAGATAAAGTAGAAAAATCACTGGTCATGAATCCATCTTACAATAGAGCAGAGCGGGAGGGTGGACAGCCCAAACTAACTAATGACTGGAACCTGTCCCTAGTATGCAGCTAGCGGCCTCACGGCCAGCGCTTCCCCCCGTTACGTGCATCACTTGGGCTCCCGTGTGCACCGGGACTCTGCTCCAGATCCTCTTGACAGCCGGACGGTCGGTAGTGAGTATAGGGTCAGATACAGACCCGGAACGGGGGGAAACACTGGCCGTGTCAATTATACTTACCACTGTGTAGCTGTGTATCTTGGATATGATTCCAACTATCGCTGTGAGATGACAATTCATATATGGATCTGACATGTTTAATATTCATTATGCATTTCATTCAACATTTTAAATGTCTTCAATAAAAATATTGTTTTAATACTCAGCAGATGTTTGGGGTGCATTCTAAAGGTTCTCATTATGGGCTGTCTTTATGTCAGTCCTGGTTTCTTGGAAGTTTCATATACTTGAACCTGGATCTGCACCTCTTTAATAATATTATTTATATTCAGTGCATCACCTTTGTTTTGTTATTGTGTTCTGTATAATAACCCAATGAATTAATACATTTAATATAAGATCGCCTCTAGATGTTGGTATAATGTTATAATACCATTATTATTTTATATATTTTTTGATAGCGATTACACTATCTGTGAGATGGTGCTAATTGGTTATGTTATATCTTGTAATTATTTGTTAAATGTTTGTTTTAACAACACAGGTCTTATTATTGTATAAGAGGTGTAAATTATTGTTAAATTATTATTGCCCTAAGTCTTACTATAAGGATACCTTAAGTGCTACTTGGTTTCTGGCTACCATCATAAATTGAAATCTGTGCATTTTATGTTTATGACAAATAAAGTTCATCATGAATTTCTGGCTTTTACATATAGTGAAGGATTTATATAATTTAAAGAGCTTGATTAAAATATAGTTTTGGGAATTGTGTTTATTCCCAAGACAGTGATGATAAGTAATTAACCTCATTTGTTGGATGAGAACATACTAACTAAGCAACTATTTATACCTAAGCAAACAGTATACATCTTTCATATATTTGATATTAAGAGCATGCATTGTGAAGATTTTGCACACGAAGACGAAATTACAGGGAGCAATCTGATCAGCATTATATAGTTGCATGTTATTTTAATAACGTTTAAATTCATGTATAAAAATTCATATTGGCAACCACAAATAAAAATGCCCATTAATTTTCCTAAAATCGTGAACTGAATTTTAAATTGTGCCTTTGGAAGTGAACATGTCACAGCTATTTGTGAAAACAATATTCTGGATAATTCAATACCATTGTAGTCTTTCAATTACCTGTATGGCTATTAGATATAAAGTATATAAGTATAAAGGAAATGCATTTTCTTATACAAATTTACTGACCTGTTTATGATGTCCTGTAGAGGATGAAAAACTGCTGAAAAACTAAAAGCTAGGGAAGAAATAGTAATGAACTGTAAATACATATCAATTTAAGGGAAATTATTGTGTTATTGTTTTAGAATAAATACCCAATCATATTTTTTTTATAAAGAACTGAAAAATTTAACATGTAATACATCAAAAATGTGTTTTTAAGTTATCAAATTTAAATTTATGTTTCATTTAATGCTTAGATCACTTGAAAATACTAATTCAAATAGAATGTTCTGCTGATATAAACAGGATATTTATAGAAAATAAATGGTTTATTGCAAATACTTTCATTATCATGAGCCCTGGAGTTTGCCTGAGAATGTTGTTAGGGTCCTGGATGTTCGGTTTTCTTCTAATTATTATCCCTACTGTACAGATGTCCAGTCTTTCATTTTGTGCTCTTGAGATTGATCACTATTACTGTGACTTTGCTCCGTTGATTAAGTTGTCCTGCTCTGACACAACCAGCATTGAGAAACAGTTTTTTGCAGAAGCTTGCTTTATTATATTAGGGTGTTTCCTAATAATTATTGTATCTTATTTTTGTATCATCAAAAGAACAATTAATCTTCCAAGCTCTGTTGGCAGATACAAGGCTTTTTCTACATCTGCATCTCATCTCATGGTTGTGCTGCTTTTCTATGGAACCTCAATTTTTATGTTTATTCGGCCCACAGCAGGTGGCTTTTTACCCTTAAATAAAATTGTCTCTGTTATTCCATCGGTAGTCACTCCTCTTCTGAATCCCATTATCTACACTCTCCGGAACAAAGAGGTAAAAGAAGCCATGCAAAAAACAACCCAAAGGATAAGAACAGTACAAGGAGTGCAAAGATACAAATGTTATGGTTAATATATATGAGGAGACTGTACATATGGATGGCAAGTGACTGTACAGTTTAGCATGAATTTATCATAACAATGAAAAAATATTGAAATAACCAATATGTAAAATAATTAATGCCCCTCTGTCTCTCATTTCTTTTCAATTTGTCTACTACTACTACTACTACTAATAATAATAATAATATGCAGTTTTTTTTAAATACTTTGTAAATTCTACTGAATTTAATAAAAAAGTTATATTGGGAGTAAGATTCTAGTTCCAAAATGAACATATGTGTAATTAAAGAAATTCATAGATTAATAGTCATAAATAAATAAAGTAATAAGTTCAATTGTAAAAACAAAAATAACTTGAGTCATTGGGCCCGATCCAGACTTCCACCTGAGGGCAGGAGGGCAGGCTTAGGTACTTATGATCAGGTCCGGGCGTAATTACACTTCTGTTACGCTGGCTGAAGTTAGGGTAGCCTTCAGCCGGCGTAACAGTGTGTAATTATGCCCAGACCGGGGGAGTGTCAGGGGGAGTGCAGAAGAGCTACGCTGGCCGTAATTATGAACAGCGGCACAGCATAGCTCTGGATCAGGCCCATTGAGTTTTGTGAAGAGTTTTGTGAAACCATTACTAATTAAACCTAGAACAATGGCATTCATCCAGGACAAAACAAGATGCAAGTGTAGGCAATTTTTGCTAAATTAGTTTTTTCACACACAGGGCTGGATCCAGTGCTTGAAATTAGTTACTCTTGGGCCAAACCATGTCGATTGCAGCGGAGTCAGATTTCATCTGTTGCAAATAGTATTAGAGTTGAGAGATGATGTTTCCTTTCTCAAGTCTAAATAACAGTGTGATAGTAAAGCTGGTCAGTATCTATGTGCAGTAAGCAATTCAAAGATATATCCCTGCATGCAAAGAATACAATTAACTTGACTCCCCCTGCAATCAACATGGTTGAGCCCAGGAGTAACTAATTTCAAGCACTTACTTAAGTCTGGACCCGGCACAAAGTGATCCATTATTATTATTGTCCCATTTATTACCACCTTTGTCATCTTTATTTTCTAAACACCATGATATAATAAATAAGTATTTATGAATTAACATTAATTAATTTCACCTGAAATTACTTTATATTTTTTCATTGTTCTTTTCACAATTTTTTTTTTCATTCTATTTTTGTACTTCTTTGATTTCATCCCACAGGTAGTAAAGTATAGTTACCCCTTTTTTACTCAAAGATATCCTTTGAATACTATTGTTCCATCTATTTTTGTTATATTTTACCTAGGATGTCATCTGCATCAATTATATTATCCCTGTATGCTATAGGTATGTCAATATAAATACTATCTAATTCAAATTATTAAAGTCCTTGTTAATGTCATTCCTCATATGTCACAACTCTGCATTGTACCAACTAAAACTAGTGTGTATTAAATGTGTATTTATGAATTTTGTTGAACCTGTGTTTTTATTTCAACCCAGAATGTACCTTATATTTATGTTTTCTATCCTTATATCTATTGGTTTATGTCTCCCATTTTATTTTTCAAAAAACAAATGTAGCTTAATCAGTGCAAGTGTTTTTTTTGTCTGCATGTTAAAATCATGGTTGCCAACTTTTGGCAGCTTCCCTCCGGGAGATCCCGGATAGAAGCTAGCGACGCATGCAGGGGGCGGGGCTTAATGACGCGGATTATGCAAATTTGCGTCATTAGGCTCCGTCCCCTGGCTCATACTGACCTGTTTTTACTTGAAATAGGGGTCGGGACAGGGCTTGATGCCGCAAATTGCGTCATCAAGTCCCTTCCTGTGCCTAGCAACACTAGTATACTAGTGTTGCTAGGCAGAGGGGCAAGTCAATTGCGGGAGATTTGCTGGCTCTCCCGGGATACCGGGAGTACTGCCCGAATTTCAGGAGTCTCCCGGACATTTCGGGAGAGTTGGCAACCCTGGTTAAAATAGTGAAAAAAACCACACGGCAGTTATAAACATAGTCCAATTGACAACAAATAGTGATTATTTTATTTCCTTTTCCTGAATATGTTAATGCACCACTTAATTCTTTCCAATATTATGTAACATATATGGATTGGACGGTGTACAGTGTCTGTGACCTTAGTCTGCTGTAGGAATGTGTAAACAGCCTGGAGTTAGATCTGAAGAGGATTGCAAAAGTGTATACCCTGTTGTCATAGTAAGATTCAATATCTTGTATATAAAATAGTACTTTAGGATTATGAAATTCATGTTTTTTTTGCCCTATTCTAGAATTCTTGCAGAAATGTGTTTACTTCTAGCCAGAACAAAATGTTTGGGTGTGCATTCTTAAACTGTTGATACAAAATGTTTGGGTGCAGGTCTAGTCCCCAAAACCAGACCCTTATGCATAATACACAAATATTTTAGAGAAAGGAGGAAAGGAAGTATGGCTGGTGAGGGGAGAAAGTGCCTTTAAAATGCATGATATGAAAATATAGTTTGCTCATTTCTTGGGATCTACTCATTTCTTCAATCTAACTACTGGGGCCAGATTTACTAAGCTGTAGGAAAGGATAACTGGAGATGTTGCCCATAGAAACCAATCAGATTCTAGCATGTAATAGGAAAGTGAGATCTAGAATCTGATTGGTTTCTATAGGCAATATCACCACTTTTCTTTTCCCGCAGCTTAGTACATCTGGCCCCTGGAGAGAATTATCCCAGACTTTTTCCGGTTCAAGTACAGAAAGAATCAAATGTGTCCCATTTCTTCACCCTTTCATTTGATATGACACTGTTTGCAAATATTGGGGTAGATCCAGAACTACGTTTGCAATACGTTTCCTCGCGTAGCGTATTTACGCGTACATACCTTCTATACCCTCCCCTTGTCACACCCCTTGAATGTACGTATTTTGACCAAAATACGCTTTCCAAACCCTACCGTAACTTTTGGCAACGTAACCGATGTGATCCGTTCACGTACATATGGGCAACACGTATTTACGCAGCTAAGCACGCCCATACTGTACACTTTAAATACAAACCCCTGCCTCAGACTTAAGAAGGAGCTTTAAATTAAGAGAGGAAAGTTACTCCTGGGCTAAACCATGTTGATTGCAGGGGAGTCATATTTCATCTGTTGCAAACAGTATTAGAGTTGAGAGTTGATGTTTCCTATCCCAAGTCTAAATAACAGTGTGATAGTAAAGCTATATATATTCAAATTTATTATCACATATAAGACATTTTGCACTGGTGCATAATGGTAATCCAGAAGGAATGACTGTTACAACCATAGAATTTATCCAACCTACAAATAGAGGGGGAAACAGATTTAGTTTATTGTATAGAAAAGAGATGCAATGGATTTTAAAATTACAGACCCTCGCACCCAAAGAACTCAATGAAACATTAGAATTTAGTACGCTTGAGAATGAGAATCTGGTAATTAATTGGTCCTATATTGATTCTGTATAATTGATGAATTAATAAATGTAATATAAGATCGCCTCTAGATGTTTTTATAATGTTATAATACCATTATTATTTTATATATTTTTTGATGGCGATTGTACTATCTATGGGATGGTACTAATTGGTTATGTTATATCTTGTCATTTTTTGTTAAATGTTTATTTTAACAACACAGGTCTTATTTTAGTATGTTTTAATAGATGTAAATGATTGTTGATTAATTTATTTTGTCATGTTTTTTATTGTTTATTTAAGATAAAAACTATTTTAAGTCTACTCCTTTAAGCTGCAGATGAGATTTGTTCAGCTGAATGCCTAATTAATAAATGAGTACATCTATTTAAATAACAGCCTGCACAAGGAGGGACTACAGCTTTATGAAGTCTTCAGGATAAGACGAAACGCGTTGCTGTTTGTATGCTGATGATGGATGCTGTTGGGTTTAAGGAACCACTGCTGAAAATGATTGCACTCCTGTCCCGCGGGATGTGGAAGACGCTTGGATGAACAGACTCTGCTTATACTAACGGAGCTGACTAAGCCTGATTCAGAGGAACTGTTTAGTATATTGGGCTGGCCGCCTGGTAATCAAAGAGTAGGGACCGTATGAGACCTTTGGATTGTGGAGGAGACTACCAGTTACCATAACATCTGCCCCAAAGGATTTGGTTCTCTTGTTGATTGTGGCAACACCAGCTTAATTCCAAGTATAAGCAAAGTAAAAAAATTATTAGGATAAACAATTATTATAATTATTAATGTTTAATTAATACATTTGACATTTATAAGACCTGTGTTGTGTAGAATTATTCAGCCACTGCAAGTTTAGTGTAGCTCTATTGGGAATATTGGTGTTTTTACAGCACTGTCTGTCTTTTATTTATAACCATATATTATAGGACTAGATCTCCTTTCAGACAGCTGCATTTAGCCACCTATGTGAAGCGCCAGTGTATCATGATCCATCAGTACAGACATTCTGCCTGGTCTGTTCCAACGCTGATACATCCTGGGCTGCTATTCTGTGTATGCACTGATAGGCTGCAGATAGGCTGCATATGCACATGATGAATGTTCTGCGCATGCACTGTACAGACTCGCCATCCACGTATACACAGTACTGCAGTTTTTATGAGTCGTCGTATAGGGGAGTGGGTTGCCCTTCCTTATGCAGAGACCTGCTGGCAGTGACGGAAGTAAATTGACTTGGGCCCCAAGTAGTAAGGAGATAGGATGTTAGACACACACCCCATCTGCCCCCTCTACCATGCACAGGCATCTGTCAAATGTTAGCAGCTTAAGACAGGGCTCGGCACTCACTCTTCGTCTGAGTTCTGTGGGTGCAGAGTGGGTGGTTGCCACAGCACACCCTGTCCTGTGGGCCCTGTCGCAGTCACATCCTCTTCTCCCACAGCAGTTACACCATGCCTGGCTGCTCGGCTTGTGGGTACTGGAGTGGCAATGAAAACTGGAGTCTGATACTTGAAGGAACAGTTGTAGTATGCTTAATATTTGATTAAAAACCAGCAGCTTTCGCTTCACTGATAATAGACATTTTCACTCACGATAAACCATCCATCGATTTCGACCATCCAAACCATGATAATACTGTACATCTAGCGATTTAAAAAAAAACAAATAATTTCCTATTTTCTGGGATTTGCTGTGATCTGAAAATCATAGGCATACATTATTATTTGTTACATTTCCCCCATAAGTAGGGATTTAAAAATCAATGCAATAATCAGACTATATCCAATGCATTATAAAAACAGAATGGAAGTTGCTCAATCAATTTATAAGTATATGTTAAACAGGTGAAAGGCAGGGGGTTAATCTGCTTGCCACAGAAACAAAAGGAAAGAAAAGCCCCAGCACACTGCCATAAACCAGTAACAAACTCTACTGTTCTATCTGTAAAATAAAACACAGAAATGTTCGTTACACATATTTGATCAAATATGGGATAAGCCACCAGCCACCGTCAAGGCCTTTCTGTATATGGTGGTCCTAACTAAAATTGAGAGTCCCAATGTTGGGTCCCATATATATGTTTATAAATTGAGAGCCAACTTACCTAGGAGACACCCCTTAAAGTCTCCAAAATGGCTGCTGTGGATCAGCTCCCCCTGTCAGCAACTGATCCCAGACATGCCCACAAACAGAATAAAAACAGAATGGAAGCTGCTCAATCAATTTATTAAGTAAATGTTAAACAGGTGCATGAAAGGCAGGGGGGTAACCTGCTAGCCACAGAAACAAAGGGAAAAAATTGCCTCAGCACACTGCCATAAACCAGTAACAAACTATACTGTTCTATCTGTAAAATAAAACACAGAAATGTTCGTTACACATATTTGATCAAATATGGGATAAGCCACTAGCCACCATCAAGGCCTTTCTGTATATGGTGGTCCTAACTCTAAAATTGAGAGTCCCAATGTTGGGTCCCATATATATGTTTATAAATTGAGAGCCAACTTACCTAGGAGACACCCCTTAAAGTCTCCAAAATGGCTGCTGTGGATCAGCTCCCCCTGTCAGCAACTGATCCCAGACATGCCCACAAACAGAATAAAACCAGAATGGAAGCTGCTCAATCAATTTATTAAGTAAATGTTAAACAGGTGCATGAAAGGCAGGGGGGTAACCTGCTAGCCACAGAAACAAAGGGAAAAAATTGCCTCAGCACACTGCCATAAACCAGTAACAAACTATACTGTTCTATCTGTAAAATAAAACACAGAAATGTTCGTTACGCATAATTGTACAAATATGAGATAAGCCACCAGCCACCGTCAAGGCCTTTCTGTATATGGTGGTCCTAACTCTAACAATGAGAGTCCCAATGTTGGGTCCCATATATATGTTTATAAATTGAGAGCCAACTTACCTAGAAGACACCCCTTAAGGTCTCCAAAATGGCTGCTGTGGATCAGCTCCCCCTGTCAGCAACTGATCCCAGACATGCCCACAAACAGAATAAAACCAGAATGGAAGCTGCTCAATCAATTTATTAAGTAAATGTTAAACAGGTGCATGAAAGGCAGGGGGGTAACCTGCTAGCCACAGAAACAAAGGGAAAAAATTGCCTCAGCACACTGCCATAAACCAGTAACAAACTATACTGTTCTATCTGTAAAATAAAACACAGAAATGTTCGTTACGCATATTTGTACAAATATGAGATAAGCCACCAGCCACCGTCAAGGCCTTTCTGTATATGGTGGTCCTAACTCTAACAATGAGAGTCCCAGTACTGGGTCCCATATATATGTTTATAAATTGAGAGCCAACTTACCTAGAAGACACCCCTTAAGGTCTCCAAAATGGCTGCTGTGGATCAGCTCCCCCTGTCAGCAACTGATCCCAGACATGCCCACAAACAGAATAAAACCAGAATGGAAGCTGCTCAATCAATTTATTAAGTAAATGTTAAACAGGTGCATGAAAGGCAGGGGGGTAACCTGCTAGCCACAGAAACAAAGGGAAAAATTACCGAACATTTCTGTGTTTTATTTTACAGATAG
>WWET01001005.1:26463-36599 GCA_011038615.1 Limnodynastes dumerilii
TATAGAACCTTTCAGTTAGCCGATTGGCTCCCTTAAAATATTGGATGCTAGTGTCCGATGTAAATCAAACAAATTTAAAAATCCATTAATCACACCAGAGCGTTTCTGGTGAGTTTATTGGACATTTAATAATTGATCCTGGCCACTAGCTAGAGCAATTTTTGGACCTATCCATGATAATTGCAGGATTGGGCCGATCATCGCTAGCGCCCGATATAAATCAAGCAGGTTTAATAATCCAATAATCATACCAGAGTATTTCTGATGCCTTTCTAAAAATGGTGGACGTTTTAGACATTTTGGTGGACATTTTTTTTAAAACTGGTAAACATTTTAAAAATTGCCAGCTTTAGATCTCATTAAACTTTTTAACACCATCCAAAATTCTTCATATCTGAGATCTTCATGTCTCCAACATCCATTTTCTTTTAGCAAACGGCTTACTTTTTCCAAAAGTCCCTTAAAAGGTCACAAAATCTATGAATAACAAGTTTTTAAAATCAGTGGAGCAAATACAATTCAACTAACTACAGAAATTCTTGCAAATTTTACTGTTAAAAAGATACTATCATCAAATTTAATTTAACAATAAAAGTTTTTTTCAAGTCTGACAAACCTATGGGCTTAAAAAAAGGTAAGACAGTGCTTAAATGGTCCCAACTGCAGATTGGTGGTGTGGAAAGATAACTGTCTACTCAAACTGTGGGATCGAGTGACCCAGTGCATTCTCATCTTTCCAAAACTTTTACTTAGGGATCAAACTAGATAAACATTGGGACCTACAATGGTTGCTGAATGGCAAGCCTTTAACCCATATTGCTGAATTTGTTGATACTAATAACACTTTAGGAGCAAAAACACATAAAAATGACATGATTTTAGCTGTTTTTTTCAATTATTAAGATTAATAATTATTATAAAGATTATTATAAAGATTAGAGGTGGATTTGCCAAAACCAAAACAACACAAAGATTTGGAACCAAAACCAAAACATAGAGGTCACTGCACGTCTTTAATTTTTACACTTTTCCCTTGCTCCTTTGATAAATAAAGTTGATCAACAGTTTATATGATTTAAACAGCCTGATTAAAATATTGTTTCAGAAATTGTGTTTATTCCCAAGACAGTGATACACTGAAGGATATTAATCAGCCTAGATACTGGATGTAGACATTCTAACTAAGAAACTATTTATACCTAAGCAAGCAATATAGAAGTTCCAGATTGAGAACATGTACTGTGAAGATTCTGCAGATGAAGAACTGTTTACTGAGGACAATCTGATCAGCATCATATAGTCTCATTTTATTTTAAAACATGTTATTTTCATAACTTTAAACTCAAGCAATTCATATTGGAGATCACAAATACAAATTCACAGTACTTTCCACAAAATCGTGGACTGAAAATGTAATTGTGTCTTTACAGCTGCCTGAATGATTATATAAACATATGTTAATTTCACATTAAACTGAATATATCACAACTATTTGTAAAAATATCCCTGTGGATAATTTTTTTCCATTATCTTTCATTTATTGTGTGGCTCTTAGATTGCTTTATATTTTTGCGGTTAATGTTCTGATCATGTAGAGGGAAGACTTTTAGCCTGTCATTAAGGGACAGAAATAAATCCTAAATAATGGAAATAAAAATCCTGTATTTTTTATTTTGTGCTATTAAGGGGAATTATTCTTTACAATGCAGTCCTAACTTCAGAAAACCATTTTTTTGTATTCTTTGCTTATTATTATTATTATAATTTTTTAATAAAATTATATTTAAATAAATATAATATATAAATAATTGTTATTATTTATTTTTAATTTAAAAAAAAATGCATTATTTATTTTTAATTAAAAAAAAATGCATGTTTAGCATGTAATGCATAATAAAAATTATTTTGAGATATGTAATAATTAGAATAGCATAAAATATATTAAAGTCTTGTGCTGTCAAATATATTTTAATATTTCTATCATATTTCTGAGCAACTACTTATTATAACAGAACTTTCTTCAGCTAGAAATATGATGATTATGAAAAATATTTGATGTACTGACAGTTTTATTATTTATAAACAAGACAAGCTGTGGACAAGGGCCAATTCAATGTATTTATCAGTATTTAGTTTAGTACCAGTGTCTTGAATAACTGTATATAAATTTATTATCATGCTGCATATAATAATAGTTGTGATAAAATATAAAATGAACTGCTTTTGTAATTATAAATAATGGTTAATTGCTTTGTATAAAAATGATGATGCTGAAAAATGAAACAGCTAATGCAGAATTTATTCTGTTGGGATTTTCAGCCTTAGATAAGTCTGCATTTTACGTTTTTCTTCTTATATTTACTGTTTATATAATCAGTATCGCTGCCAACGTCTTCATTATTCTCATAATCAAGACTGAGAAACGCCTTCAGAAGCCCATGTACTTCTTCATTGGTGCCCTCTCATTCCTAGAGATCTGGTACCCGTCTGTCACTGTACCCAGGCTGCTCTGGGCTCTACTGACAAAGGAAATGTCTATTTCTAATATTAGTTGCATGATCCAATTTTATTTCCACTTTACATTTGGTACTATACAGAACTTTTTCTTATCCATTATGGCCTACGATCGCTATGTGGCTATCTGCAACCCTCTCAGGTATTTACTTATCATGAGCCCTGGAGTTTGCCTGAGAATGTTGTTAGGGTCATGGGTGTTTGGTTGTCTATTAATTATTATCCCTACTGTACAGATATCAAGTATTTCATTTTGTGCTCTTGAGATTGATCACTATTACTGTGACTTTGCTCCATTGATTAAGTTGTCCTGCTCTGACACAGCCAGCATTGAGAAGCAGTTTTTTGCAGAAGCTTGTTTTATTATATTAGGGTGTTTCCTAATAATTATTGTATCTTATTTTTGTATCATCAATACTATAGTTTATTTTCCATCTTCTGTTGGCAGATACAAGGCCTTTTCTACATCTGCATCTCATCTCATTGTTGTACTGCTTTTCTATGGAGCCTTAATTTTCATGTTTGTCTGGCCCACAACAGGTGGTTTCTTACCCTTGTATAAAATATTCTCTGTTATCCCATCAATAGTCACTCCTCTTCTGAATCCCATTATCTACACTCTCCGCAACAAAGAGGTAAAAGAAGCCATTAAAAAAGCTACCCAAAGGATAAGCACAGTACAATAATAGCAAAGGGACACATTTAATTTGGTAAAGTTTTTGAAGATACATCTGGGTGTGAAGTGACTGTAAATTTACCATAAGTATATTAATAATGGTGAATATTAATGAAGCCCCTCTGTACTTGATTTCTGATCATTGTTAATACTTATGAATTATTTTGTGTAAATTTTCATCCATGTATCAAAAAAAAAAAAAAAATTCAAATTACAAAATCAAAAGCAGAAAAACTGCAGAAATTAATGAATGAGTTTTATAACAAATAAAGTAATACATAGAACTGATCAATAAAAAAAATGACTCCATCATTAATTAAAGCTACGACAATGAGACTGATTCAAAGCAAACACATGTTCAAGTCTGGCCAAAGCATGTTGCATTATGATGGGGGCAAGATACACAAATCTGAATCAGTTCCCTTCTGTTTTCATTTACACGCAGGTGTGTGTGTGTGTGTGTAAGACTGTATTTGTAGTAAATATAGTGTAAATGATAAACATTCTCTGTATCATTCTGCAAGATATGGTTATGGCATTCAGCAAATGATAACGATTATATTTAATAAAAAAATATAGAGCAATAGAAAGATTATCATTGTGAGTCCCCGGACCAAATGGCTGCTTTTAGAAATAGAGACAGTTGAAAGTTCCTTTTCGGGTGTATCCTTTTCGAATGGCAGCTGTTTTCTATTTTTTTTTATGAATGACTGAGTGTGCCGATTGGCATACCTGGGCATTCATTTTCGCCGCAGACCCGCCACTGCTGACAGCTCTGGAGAGGTGAATTTCAGTGTTAGAGGGGGGGTGTTTAAAGTTAGGCTCTTAGGAAGGGAGGGTTAGGGTCAGGGTAATAGAAGGGGAAGGTTAGAAGGTCAGACTGTGTGGAGGAGGGTCTTAGGGTTAGGCTATAGAGGAGGGACGGTTAGGGTCAGGCTAGGGAGAAGGGAGTGTTAGGGTCAGGCTGCAGGGAAGGGAGAGTTAGGGTCAGGCTGTGAGGAAGGGAGGGTTAGGGTCAGGCTGTAGGGAAGGGTGGGTTAGGGTTAGAATTAGTGAAAGGGCAGTTTTTTTTTACTTACCTATCGGAGCAGTGGGATCAATTGCTATTCTTCATCGAGGCATAAGCTATCAATATCCTAGCCAGTTCGGAACTGAATTGAAATAGGGCCGTTTGAAGCAGGTAGCAGGTAGCACTAGTGACTTGTGTAGACTCAGTTGTTCCTGCACAGATTATGGTGCCAGTGCAGGCCGGGTTACATTTGGTCACAAATGCACTGATCCAGGAGAGAATGATCTTATCTTGCAAGGCTAAGTATCATAATGAGCTTATTATCTAATCATATATGTTTATCTGATGAACATGCTGGTGATGTGTATTGTTGGATATGGTTTGTTAATTTTTATTTTAGTTATTTGTATTCTGACTTTTTTTATTGGTTTTTCAATAAACAGAGATTACTCACACAAAGCATAACCTATATTCGGACTGTGGAAGAGATTGTATCTTTATTTTCCTTTATTGTTATGGGAGCTATTACCACACTTAGACCGCACTTGCTTACAGACCAAGGGCCTGATCCAGAGCTACGCTGGCCCGCGTATGGCCAGCGTAGCTCTGGTGCACTCCCCCTACACTCCCCCTGTGGCCGGCATAATTACACACTGTTACGCCGGCCACAGCAGCGTAACAGGCCTAAAACCTCCCTCCCTCATTTACTTACCTTCCCCCACCTTTGTTCCGTATCTGTTGCATAGTTACAGCGAGGAACGCCCCCTCGCCATAACTACGCAACAGTTAGGGACGCGCAATCCTAAGGAACTACGCTGGGCAACATCTGCCCGACGCATGCGTTCGTCTGGATCATGGCCCCAAGAGCCTACGTCCACGTTTAGATTGCTCTTCAAGGCCTATTATTTACATAGTGTTTTACCAAATGCAGGATGTTTTCTGTTTGTGTTCCATACTGGATTAGGCACATATCAAACAACCGAATAATCAGACTTGGGCACATGTTTTTATGGGGTGCCACCAGTTAGAGCCTGAAAATAACAGTCTTTATTGTGAATCACAGAAACATCATGTGAATTAAGATGACAGGAATTCCCAATGTACGGTGCAGGATTCAGTCCCAATTGCAACTTGATACAGTAGAGTATTACCAGCTTACCAGACTAGGTGGATTGCTTAAAGCTTGAGTAGAGTGTAGATGAAATACAGGATGTCAGCCAGAGTGGAGATGAAGGAGCTGTACACTACAGAAAGTTAACAGATGATGCACCACCAGAAGTTAGCAAACGGAGTGGGTTGGGAAACTGCTCAGCCATCACAGAATCTCAGAATGCCTTTAACATCCAGGAATGGAACATTGGGCACTTGCCATTAGGCAGGTAATCTGGGACACAGATGTAAAGAAAGGAAAATGCCACTAGAAACAGGAACCAGGATTTGCAGCTGAATGCTGCCTGGCAAGGAGCAGGGCCCACAGCTGGTTGCCTCCAGAAACTGCACCAGAACTGGCTATTAGGTGTTGTCTGGAACAAGGCCAACAATCAAGGTAAGTAGTAGTCTGGAAAGAATCAGGAATCCTAACAGGGATCAAATGCACACATAAAAGGGAGCTCAGGAACTAGGACACTACTGCAACATACAAATGCTCTCACTGGTATGGATGGGCTGTCAGGAAGTACCTTTTAAAAGTAAGGCATACTGTCTGCTAACACACCTGCTTAGAAGCTAAAGTTATCTACAAGCAAGAGTTTTCCCTTACATACAGGAAAAGACAGACAGAACTGACAGCTAACTCATGACACAGGTACCTTGCAGCTCTCAGTGATTGAAAGCACACAGAACACAAAGGAAAGAAGGATTATTATTATTATTGTTTATTTATAAGGTACCAAAAGGTGTGTACAGCACCGTACAAAATACAATAACACTACTGTACAGACATACAGGGTAGGGATCGACAGCATAGTACATAATAAAATACAATATAAATATAAAAATATCACAAAAATACAATAAAGTGAAGCAAGCACAGACAGCATGGCAAAATGCGTGTCAAGTTTGGGAGATCAGTGAGGAGGGGATAGAGCACGGTGAGAGTTTGAGAGGGAGCCACCAGGTGGGGATGGGTAAAGGGTAGCAGAGGGGGACAAGAGGTTACGAATTGAGGGGGGAGTGGTGGAGGAGGGTACAAGGATTCTCACAGTATGCTAATCAAACCCAAATCTATTGATCAATCTATAACATTCTTTCTTTTCCTCACCTCTTAGGTCTTCTTCTGTCTCTTGCCTGGCTTACCTTCCTTGTGTTGTGTTCCTTGTGTTCCCAAGACTTCTTTAAGTTTGACTTTACCCTCACTCTTACTTTCTTCCCAATTTATATCTTTTACTACATTGACAATTATGTTTATGTAATTTGTTGATTAGTTTAAGTGTATTCTTTGTATAATTTTGTCTAGCATGCCTTATTGCTTAATTTACTAATTAATAAGAGACACTCATCAAAGTAGTCCACAGATTGAAATGTACAGTGGAAGATAAAAGCACCAGAGCAGTGTTCTTGATCTATTTCAAATCGCAAAACTTCTTAGATCCGTATTGAGTGCTCAAAGAATAAAAATATAATAAAATAAAAATTAAAAAACAATAATGGCTTATAGTGTAATATCTTTGGAAGCATACAATGTATTAGAGGGGAATAATATACCGGGATTGTCAGGCAACTGCTCAAGAATTCCTGGTATATTATTCCCCTCTAATACATTGTATGTTTGTAAAGATATTACACGATAAGCCATTATTGTTTTTATGTTTTTTATTTTATTATATTTTTTCTGAGCACTCAATATGGATCTAAGAAGTTTTGCAATTTGAAATCGAACAAGAGCACTGCTCTGGTGCTTTTATCTTCCATCACACATTCTTTTTCTATTTATAAGTCTGGTACTACAGCAGACTTAGCCTAAGAAAGAAGCAGCTCCCTTCACTTTTGGGATAGGAATAGGTTCTCTCACTTTCATTATACTTTGCTGCATTTGAGTATTGCGCTTGTGGACATAGGACCGTATTCAGACTTCAGTTTTCACGGCGACTCCTGTGCGTATTTTTAGTTATGTATCAACTGCCCATGCGTAGTAAATTTTTTGTACGTTGTTGACGTAGACTTTTCGCATGGAAGTGCCTTACGGACGGATGTATGATAGGCATGTTTGTATGTACGTCCGGATATGCAACGCAAATATACGCACGGGAGAATTTAAGTGAAAATGGGTGGGGTGATGCATTTAAATGAAGGAAAGTTGACGCGATTATCATGATACGCACGTACGGAGGACACAGATGCATGGGACGGCACACGGAAAGATAGAGGTGGTCTATTGTGGTGTAAGTTTACGTGAGCACGGATTAGCAAGGGGAGTGACCAGGGTTTTGGTGGGTGTTCTTACTATGTGTGTGCTTATAATTGCGGTCGCGTTTGAAAACACAAGTCTGAATACAGTCCATATTGCCTAGTAGATACATTAAATTTAAATTCTATCGGTCACTTTAAATTTTAGGCGGACCCTGGACCTCTGTATACTGTATAAAAACTTTTAAAACTACAGATAGTAAATGATCTATTTTTTCCACTTTATCCTTTTATAAACATTGCAATTTTATAATTTAGTGAAACATTGGTTAAACATTGGTATGTTATCTATAATAACAAATAAATATTTAGAGTCATAAAAGAATGTTCATGTCTAGCATATCTTATTGTTATATTATTCAAACCATATTGTTTTTATAAGTTTCTCTGACAAAACTTGTGAAAAGCCTTAAATTATATCACCAAGTATATTTTGTGTATTGTAATAGAGTAGTTTGAGTTATAGGTAGGAAACCGTTGTATTGTTCTTAGTGAACAATAAGTAAACAAAGTTGAAACATTAAGGGTGGATCATCCAAGATAATTAAATTCTTTAAATTAAGGTTTATGCATACATTGGTCTTGCTGTTAATGGAAACAAATAAGACATTTGACTTCACTTTTTCTAAGTGAGATTAATTAGCCTGCTCCCAGCTAATTCCCATAATCATTTTATTCTTCTTTTAAGCAAAGAGGGAATTCATTATGTTTCATTAAAATCAATATTATATTGTCACATAGGGCCAAAGCAAAATGATTTATATCTGATTAAGGTTTGGTTTACAAATCAAGAACATGAATTCTGGACAGTTTAACAACCAAGATGGAGTATGTAGCACATGATTAGTAGTTCTTGGTTTTAGTGTTTATATTATTTCTGGGCTAATCTTTTATTTGATCTGTATTGTGTATATTGTAAAAGTATCTATATTATGTAATTTATAATGTAATTAGTCAAGGGATGCTTTAAAATAATATCAGAATGATGTTTTTATGCACAAGTTAGAGAAAATAATTATATAGATATTTGCAAAACCATTTACTTTAACCCATGTTTTGTTGTACCTTTTTTTTTATTTTACTTGTCTTTCTTTGTGTTTTCTGTAATTAGTTTTTTCAGGAAAAAAATAATGCCTTAAACTGAAACACAATTAATGTTGTAATATGTGTTGTATGTGTGTATAATGTGAAAGTATGTTACGCCTTTGGTCCACACATGGTTTAACTGTTCAGATCATTGGTTAACTCCGGATGACACATTGCCACAAAGCCACAAATTATATCACAGTTTTATTTGAAAACGTAAATTCTTAGAAGGAGCAATATGCTTAAATAATGACCACCATCAACACTTAGATTACTGATGCAGAAGAAGAAAAAAAATCATTTTTGTTTATGTAATGTCCAAAGCAATGAATCTTTGATTCAGCTTGAAGTATTCGTTATTTATTTTAGTTACTTATATTTTATATTATTTTAGTTATTTATATTGTTACTGAAATTAGATTTTTTTTTATTTGAAGTTGCCGGAGTTAAGTGATTTATTTAGTTTTTCAATCTTAGCCTAGTACTGAGATAATAAACTATTTTAATTAACATTTTGGCCCATCGCTAGCTGCTTAAGAGAGAGGATAATTATGACATTAATCAATTATTACAATAGGTATAGGATTGGTCATTTGGTATTTGAGTCATACTGTTGCAATGTGTTTTAGTTTAAGTACTAGTGAATAAGCTGAGAGAATTCATAATACAGGATCAGACTTCTGCAAAATGGGGGTAGATCCAGAACTCCGCTTGCAATCTGTTTACTAGCGTAGCGTATTTACGCGTGCGTACCTTCTATACACTCCCCTAGGCACACCTCTTGAATGTAAATGCTTTGACCAACTTCCGCTTTTCAAACCTGCCTTAACTTTTGACAGCGTAACCGCTATCGTCCACACACGTACGGATGGTCAACACGGACTTACGCAAACCCCCGCCTACATTGCGTAATTTAAATGTACTTTTTGCTCACGTAAAATTGGCACGCCCCCACATACGAATTTACGCAGATAATGCGCAAATGGCCCATACGCTCACAGTTACGTTACATAGCATATCATCTGTCGTGTGCATGCGCAGTACATACAAAATCACGATTTTACGTGTCCACCAGGCATAAATTCACACAGAAGCGTAGTTCTGGATCTGGGCCAAGGAGCAGAAGAGCAGCAACAGTAGCACACATTGCACTTCCAGTAAGGATCTGGATCCTCCTTCCGTAATGGAAGTGTTCCTGTTGACTGGGCAGGAAGCGTATGGCATGTATGGGACGAGAAGGCATTTTCATTTTACAGTAAGAGCATTTTTTAGCTTTAGTCACTTTCACGCCATACCATTTAAAGTGATGATGGCTAAAATAAATTAGTCTGGCTATGCAAAGGAAATAGTTTCCTCTTGCACGCATGGAAGGTGATCTGTCATTGCCGCTTTGCATCATAAGTCTGGAAAGTGACTATAAGGACAGTAAGGTACAGTCAGTTTATA
>WWET01001005.1:39861-59479 GCA_011038615.1 Limnodynastes dumerilii
GGGTCAGACTGACAACAACCCCCACAATTCAGAGACAAGCAAGGAGCAAGTCACATTTCCAATTGGTTGAAGACATTAATAGGGTTTATTTTCTAAGAAGCCTGATTTACAGGGAGGGAGTCAAATTGCTCATATATATCAAAAAAGGTGAAACACAGAGGTGGAAGAGGGAGGAAAGAAAAAGAAGAAATAAAAGAAAGAGTGAAAAGAAAGGGAAGGTACATATGATACTTGTACCACATCTGTAAACGCTGTGCAATTGAGTGACACCCCATAACAGAAGCCATCATTAAGGCTCTACTACTATCATAAAAGTGATGAAAATCCTAAAACATTAAAAATTAATAAATGTTTGATAAAAAAAACTCCTCCTGCCATCCGGGTGGGAGAGTTTATTAACATATGAACATTGACAATGAATCCATCAACCTTCCCAAGCTTATAGGCGGGAGGTGTAATAGTATGTGAATGTTTTTCATCTTACGAGGTTGCTTTCATCATCGTTGATCACTGCAATTATTTATCCAAGTAGTTTTTTTGTGTATGGTTAATGTACCACCAGTGGTATTTTCACAACATTTGCAACATTGTTTGCTAACACTATACAGCCCATTTTTAATTATCATTCACCTTCTGATATTTGTCTTGACTGGTCTGATGAGAGACTTATTGACAATTTATATTAAGTGCCTTCCTTTCTTTCTTATGACTAAACTGACCGATTGAGTATTTTAGCATAACAAAGTATACTGGATCTACCAGCATGTTGTCACTTTGTTGGTTTACTCTAGTAAATGTTTTTTTAGTATCGCGGTCTGGCATTATCCGGTCACCATTCTAAAGTAAATTTTTTGCATTATTTTATGTTTTTAGAAATTATATTTACTTAAACTTGGTACTTCTTTAAATATTTGGATAGCATGTATTTAAATAATTTAAACTCACCAATTATGCAATATTTATAAGCAGAGGGCACGGACAAATTTAAGTTTGTGTTTCTTTCATATTTGATTGGTACATCACCACCAATCATTTAACCTGTGATCACTACTTATTTACTATCTTTGGGCCTGATCGAGACCTACAATGCCCGGCATTAATACACCGGGCATAAGCGTAAGATTGGCTGAAATGCCGTAGCAGCGTCCGTAGTAGCAGCATAGTAACGGCTGAGGGGGCGTTGCTCACCATTACTATGCAAAGGTTAGTGTAGGTAGTGTAGGTAGGTGGTGGGAAGGAGTGTAATGAGGAAGGGAGGGGTTTTAGTTAATACGCTCCTGTCCCAACGTATTTACCCTCGCTTACGCCGGCTGAATTTAGGGTAGCCTTCAGCCGGCATAAGCGAGGGTAAATATGGGTGGGAGAGTGTCGGGGGAAGTACATGCTTTATTAAGCACAGCGCATCGGCATAGGTCTGGATCAGGCCCTTTGTATCTATTTTGTGCACAACATTTAATTGGTATTAGTGCTACCCAATCTTTCTTTATTTGAGGAGCACAAGGAGAACACGATCAGAATAGCAGGCAAAACGCAGTAAACCAGACGCTATAGCCGACAATGAGGCTTCTCAGGCTATTTAAAGTCCACTCCTCCAATCAGCTGCAGAGATCAGGAACACCTTATTTGATTATCCAGCAGCTGAGGGAAACCAAGCACATAGAACCCAGGCAGAGAAACTTCACACGCTGCTTTGTTTACCTCTGCAGCATGTAACAACAGCATAGTGAGCCTCAGCTCGGAAGGTGAGATGCAGGCCTTGTCGGATTTAACGGAATTGTCCTCAGATGTATCACCAGACCACAGGGTTTCTCTTAAGAAGGTTTCTACATTCTAAAATATTAAATTTGAAAAAAGAATAAAATCAAGCCCTTAAAGAGTTAAACAGATGAAATTATGTGGTTTTTAAAAAAGCAGATAAGGGCTGTAATTTAGTGATCTGGCCAGTTGAACAATATCTAACTGAAGCACACAGACAACTATATGAATCAGGTTTTTATTAAAGATTGATGAATAATCCTACAAACAGATTCTTTCAAGACTATACCCACCCCATAGATCAAGCATTTAACAATGGTGTGATGTTCAAACAAGAATATATGTATTTGAAAAAAGAAAATCCCAAAACACCTAAGACCTTTGTATCTAGTCCACAAAATACATAAAAAACTCCACTACTCCATCTGGCAGGCTTATAGTGTCTGGTATAGGCAGCCTTATGGAAAAGGCCAGCAGCTTTTTAGATGTCCATCTGCGGGAATATGTGTTCTCTCTTCCTTCTTATCAACATGATACTCTTGACTTACTACCAAAACTACATGGTCTACATTTAAAACACCTTTCTAGCTAGTTATGACGTGGAAACTTTGTACAGTAGCATAAGTCATGAAAAAGGTATAGAGGTCATTGAATACTTTCTGAATATAGGAAGAGATACCCCAAAAAATACATTTCTTGTTGACCTCTTACAAATTGTATTTAAGAAGAACTAATCTGTGTTTGACGACAAATACTTTTTACAATCCAGAGGTACTACAATGGGCACAAAATGTTTTCCAACTTATGCTAATTTGTATATAGGGTGATGTGAGAGGGAACATATGTTTTGTGATAAAAATGACCATTATACCCAATGTGCTGTTGGCAGAGGTTCTTATTTATGGATCTAGCCTAACATGCTGATTAAATCAGGATCTATTGTTCCTCATCTTAGGTCTTAGGTCTTCTACCTTTATTACTGTACCGTCCACTGTTCCCAGGACTTCTTGGTGTTGGATTTGTTACAAACTTCCCAATATATATCTGTTATGTGCTGCTGTGATATTGGCAGCAGCATGCAGTCTTTCTTCTTTGGCTACTTGAGCTGATCCTGGCTATTATATGGCAACCAGGGTGGTGCCTTTTCAGGAAGCTGGATGACAGCAATCATAGCTGTTACTAATGAGTCAGTTTGCTCCATTAACAGCACAGCCATAGCTTCTACTCCAGGTGCTAGCATGATTCAGAGGTGTCAGCTGGTGCCCAACAAAAGAATTCAGACCAACCAGAGGTGGAAAGCTCATCAGCTCTTATTGGCTGTTCTATGTTTGAATACTGATTGCCTTAATTACCTTGTTGGTGATATTATCTTGTTATTGCTCTTGTTTTTGCTTTGTCTTGTGAGCATATATTTGACCTCCTAGTTCCTTTCCTTGCTTGTTAGCACTGCTACTCGCAGGACCCCTGTTTGTTCTTTTAAAGCTAGAGATGTATAGTATATATATTTTCATATTTTTTTGTAAGTATTGCATATACTTTTATGCTATCTATAATAATACATAAATATCAATAGTAATAAAAGTATATTCATCTTCATTAAGATATTATTATTATTCCAATCATATTGTTTTTATGTTTTTTGACAAAAAGGCGATGAACCAGCTCTCACAAAGACCTTATTGGTGATAGTAATTGGCCTCATTGGCCCTAGTAATGTCAGGTATGCAGCTGCCGTTCCTCCTGAGAGATGTCTCCCCCACCTCTCTAGTAGCCAAAACCCACCAGTATATGGATTTGAAAAATACTGTATGTAAGATTATGGATAAAGAACTGAGCTTACCTCATTTATACAATATTCAATTAAATTACATTTTCTATTCTCTTATAAACTTATTCTTCCGCACATATATATTTAAATGACAAATATCCAGACTGAACCCCCATACCTCCACAATTATCCATGGTCAAACAAATGACCGGCAATCTCCCAAGAAACAGCAAAGATACCGAACTAACACTGGACCTCAAGACACCCTTTTAAATGTCCATACATGTCCATTACAATTCTCCTAGATCATCAAATTATTGAATGAGCACAAAAGTTCAGTACAAAGTTTTTTAGTACCTTTTCTTCTTAGTGATGAGTTATTTTCTATGGTTTATCTTGCACAGTGTATCTGGATGACAGTTACAGACAAAGGCCCAGATCCAGACTATAGGTATGCGCACGTAGCGGGGAGTGCAAACTTACGCAAATGACTTGGTAAGTCCCCTGTCGTACTTATCTTAAGATTTGACCATAAAAAAGAAATAAATACAGCGCTAGAACTAGAGTTGGCTGTAATGATACTGAATACCAGCAACCTTAAAAGTATCACAATTTTATTAAAACGTATAAGAATATAAACATCGATAAAAACAGTATTTCAGGTGACTGCATTGGATATTATATTCAACAATATTATGTAATTATATTGTGTTACTTTTCAGTAAATCAATCAATTGTAAATTGCCTCCTCAATAATAGAATTATTACTTGAGAAATATATTCATATATACTGCAGAGTATGATGGTCACCTTTCCTTAGACTGTGGGAATATTATGGGTTATTGGTATAGGTGTTCACATAAGTCCCAGTCTCCCTCGTTATACAAAGGAGTCATTGAATTTTTACTGGTCACCCGTTTCCAATATCAAGGAGGTATAGGAGTCATACAATGTATTGAACAACGTGGTTTATCTTTCTGACTCTGGTGTCTGCGTTGGTCTCGGTCTATGCTTGCCTTAGCCTGCAGGTTAGATTGGAGTTGTGCGCAAAAATTTACCTTTCCGGATGGTTAGTGGAAACAGATGGTATCTCTGGTGTTTTACCTGCCTCCACCTGCAGGCTGAAGTTGATTTGCCGGTACCTGCTTCCAGAGTATCACAAATGCTTTCTTGTGATTACACATAGATATCATAAAACCCTCTAAACAGGTTTGCTTCTAAACAGCAGCAGATGATGCTGTGGATACACATGTGCAGATGAACTGCAATATCTCTTTCTTGCAGCAGAGGGTTCTGCAGATATACATATGCACATGAACTGCAATATCCTCTCTGTGCAGCAGAGGGTGCTGTGGATACTCGTATGTATACTGATTGTGGACTCCACTCCGTTCATTTCATGAACACATGAGACTGAAAGTCTATTGCGATTGGTCATCAGTGGTATTTAAACCAGCACCTGCGCGCTTACCTAAGCACCTTTGAAAAAGCCAAACAGATGGCGAAACCCACGGTAGGTTAATCCTAGCATACAGAATAAAAACAGAATGGAAGTTGCTCAATCAATTTACAGGTATATGTTAAACAGGTGCGTGAAAGGCAGGGGTTAATCTGCTTGCCACAGAAACAAAAGGAAAATGTCTGGGAGCAGTTGCTGAGAGGGAGAGCTGATCCACAGCAGCCATTTTGGAGACTTTAAGGGGTGTCTCCTAGGTAAGTTGGCTCTCAATTTATAAACATATATATGGGACCCAACATTGGGACTCTCAATTTTAGAGTTAGGACCACCATATACAGAAAGGCCTTGACGGTGGCTGGTGGCTTATCCCATATTTGATCAAATATGTGTAACGAACATTTCTGTGTTTTATTTTACAGATAGAACAGTAGAGTTTGTTACTGGTTTATGGCAGCGTGCTGGGGCTATTTAATTCTAGCATACAGCCTGACCGGATCTAGACGCAGCCGCAATTATAAGTCTTTACAATTCACTGAACGGACGTCTGACGGCACCATGTGGAGGGCCATATATACCACTTGTTTATTTTCTTTGTCTTATAGAGGTATTTGCTTATATGAGGGTGATTTAAGGGAGGGCCAGATACGGACACAGAAGGGGGAAGCATGATTTTGCGATCATTAGTTGTATATTAGGGCCAGTTTCCTTCCATAGATCAGGGTGAGTGTGTTTACCTCTATCTATACATCTATGGTGTTCCTGTTTACGCTCCTTTCATTCATGTTCTTTATTTTTATTTTTATATTTTGCCTGGCTATTGATAGCAATGTTTTTTAGTATGTCATAATAAAGGTTATATGTTTTAACCAACCCCAGCTAACTTTACCTTACTGAAGGTGTGCGCAGTTAAACAATTATTGTTGCCACAGGTAACTTAACTGTTTAGTAGGCATTAGGTCAAGATCTGCTTACTCTAAGATGCATAATAGGCAGGGGAATAACAGGCCTATACCAACTGCTGAGAATTAATTTTTGTTTCCCTAAAAACCTTCACCTGATGTACCACTACCACTACCTTGAAAAAGACTTAATCGTTGAAATGCGTTGGTGTTGAGAGGTGGTGCAAAGGTGAAAGCTCCAAGGGGAACTAATATACTGTTCATTCTCAGAAGTTGTTATGGCTCCATTATTCTCCTGCTGTTATATATCTTAGTTGAAATTCAACAGGTTGTAGCAAGGGACGTGGACGTTTAATAGGGTGTACGGAGGTCCAGTGTTACTTTAGTGTCTTTTACTGTTTCTTGGGAGATTGCCGTTCATCTTTTGCATTCTCTTCATTTTGATAACTTGAATTATTGTTTTTTTTTAATTATTATTATTATTATTACTTATTTATTAGAAATCAGTAATTTCTTTGACTGCGGATAATTGTGGAGGTACAGGAATTCAGTCTGGATATTTGGTATTTGAATATATGTGCGGTAGAATAAGGTTGTTAGAACCCCAGAAAAGAATAGAAAAAATTATTTTTAACAATTACGCAACTTGTGTAATATATAAATGAGGAAAGCACAGTGGTTTATCCATAATCTTACATACAATATAAAAGTCTTATGTTACAAAGCATAATTTGTGTATTATCATAGAGTAGTTTGATGTTGAGTTATTCACAGGACAGAGCCATGTTGTTCTTAGTAAGCAATAAGTAATCAAAGCTGGAACATTATGGGTGGATCATCCATGATAATTACATTTTTTATTGTGTTTTATGCATACATTGGTCTTGCTGTTAATGGAAACAGAGAAGAAATTTGAATACACTTTTTCTAAGTGGGATTAATTAGCTTGCTGCATGCTAATTCCCATAATCATTTAGTTTAATTCTTTTTAGCAAAGAGGGAATTCATTATGTTTCATTAAAATTTATGTTTTGTTGTCACAAGGGCCAAAGCAAAAATATTTATATCTAGTTAAGATTTGTTTTACAAGCCAAGAACATGATTTCTGGACAGATTAAAAACGAAGATAATGGAGTAAGTAGCACATGATTAGTTACTCTTGGTTTTGGAGTTGTTATGTTATTTCTAGGGAAAACTTTGATTTGATCTATGTTGCATTTTACTTTACTTTATGGCTTATGAGTATTGCAAAAGTAACTATTAATGTTCAAGGGATGCTTCAAAAATAATATCGAAAAAATGTTTTTATGCATTAGTTAGATAAAACAATCATATAAACAATTGCAAAACCAGTAACTTTAAACCCATCATTTGTTTTTTCCCCCCAATTTTAATGGTCTTTGTTTGTCTTCTTTGTACTTCATTTTTTGAAAGAAAAAAATTATGCCCCAAACTGAATCACAATTGTAATTATTTTGAGAAAGCTAAAGCTAATTTTGTAATATGCGTGGGGTTATGTGTGTATGTTTGGAAATTATGAGCCTGATTCTAAGTAAGTAAGAGTAAGTAACCAGCAACAAACCATAACATTCGATCTTTAAAATAAAAGTCAGGGAAACTGTTACAGATATATGATAAGCCACCAGCCACTTACAAGGATTCTCTGTTTTGGTGGTCCTTGTGTGAGACACAAGTGCTACTCAATGAGCCACCGTGCTGACGGTAGTGCCAGGATAAATAACTCTATTTGAACATAAATTTATAAAATGACAGCAGGTATAGGACTGGTCATTTCGCATTTGAGTGACACTGCTGCAATGTGTTTTAGTTTAAGAACTAGTAAATGGGTTGAGAGAATTGATGATACAGGACCGGACTTATAATTCCACAAAATGCTAATTTTTCACCCACAAGGAGCATAAAATGACAACATGTGCACATATTACATTTGTGTATGGATCTGGATCCAAACTTCGATAATGGAAGTCTTTCTGATGGTTGCATGGTAAGTGTATGGCATGTATGAGAGAGGGAAGTATTTTAATATTATAGTAAGGATGTTCCTTTAGCCCTTTTGCTCTATCAAGACTTTCACGCTGTCCCCATTTTAAGTAAGGATGGCATGAAAAATATATAATAGGGCACATGGATCATAAGGCTGTCCATGCAAGGAAAGTGACTTTGTCCTTGCATGCATGGAAGGCTGGATACAGCAGGGATCTGCCATCAAAGCTCCTTGCCTCTCTGCATCGTAAAATTGGATCCTGTCC
Organism: Limnodynastes dumerilii; assembly: GCA_011038615.1. Taxonomy (NCBI): domain Eukaryota; kingdom Metazoa; phylum Chordata; class Amphibia; order Anura; family Limnodynastidae; genus Limnodynastes; species Limnodynastes dumerilii. Next base: position 48,013 of record WWET01001005.1, read on the forward strand.
ACAGTCCTAAAGTGGGAATGTGAGCCTATAAAGACAGCACGGAGTAGTTTAGTTAGAAGGAGGCATGTTAATGCCGCCTTGGGGTTGAGTTAGGTAGAAGCGGGAAGGGGGAGGGAGTTAGATCAGTCGTGGAGGGCGGAAAGAGGGTTTCTCTGTGTGTATTTTCCTTCTTAAGAAGGAAACTATCCACAGTTACTTAAGGAAGCCCTATGGCACTTTTAAATATCATAAGGTACCTAAACACAGGGGGCGGGTTAGGGGCTAGACAGGGAGTTAGATGCGGTTCTGTACACACCAAACTCACTCTTAAGTGTGAATACGGTCCTATGTCATCTAACTTATCCTAGTCAGAAACTGAACATTAGTATGTTGTTTTATTATTTTATTGTTTTGCTCATTTAGGTCGTCTTCTATAATGGAAAATACAACAAATCGGCCATTTCAGAATTTCTTCTTTCTGGGTTTACAAATGTTAGTAGAATGGGAGGCTATCTGTTTGGTCTCATATTAATTGTTTATACAGTAACCATCTCAGCCAACATCTTCATCATTGTCATAGTTAAAAGTGAGCCCAGTCTTCACAGGCCAATGTACTTTTTCATTGGTGGACTTTCATTCTTGGAAATCTGGTATCCTTCAGTCACTGTTCCTAAGCTATTGAACTCTCTGCTGACTAAAGAGATATCCATTTCTCCCACTGGTTGTATGACACAGCTTTGTTTCCATTTTTATTTTGGTATAACAGAAAACTTTCTGCTTGTAATAATGGCCTTTGACCGATATTTGGCCATCTGCTATCCTTTAAGGTATACACTTATCATGACACCCCATACATGTATTCAACTATTGTTGGGTTCTTGGGTCCTTAGCATCATATCAGTCATTTTTACATGTTTACAGCTCTCCAAACTGTCATTTTGTTCCAAAAATATAATTGACCATTATTACTGTGACTTTGAACCGTTGATCAAGTTGTCTTGCTCGGATACATCACGTATCCAAAGATTGTTTTTCTTCTTAGCATGTTTTATTATTTTTGGCTGCTTGTCACTAATTTCATTGTCTTATATTTGCATCATTCAGACAACCATGACATTTTCAACATCTTTTTGGAAGACATTTTCTACCTGTGCCTCCCATCTTATTGTTGTTATTCTATTCTATGGCACCACAATCTTCATGTTCATCCGACCCACCGCTGGGACATTTCTGCACCTAAATAAAATTGTGTCAATCATACCATCCATAGTCACTCCTCTTCTCAATCCTATCATCTACACCCTGAGGAATGAAGCCTTCAAAGATGCTGTGAAAAAAATATTCCAGCAAATATTATATTGGTAACATCAGTATTAGGAAAATGCTTTTACTTATAGTAATAGCAATAGCTATAGCAGAGTTTCCATTTACGAAATGATTTCCTCGTTGGTATTCCTAAACCTCAAACAAGGACTTAAAGATTTCATTGTTTTATGTGCTGAACTTTTAAATGATCAAATCTCTTTTAGTATTGTTCATGTTATGTTTACAGTTTGAATTCATTCATGTGAATTTACAGAAGTCTGGTCATATAGGACCTGATTCACACTTAAGAATTCTTATGATTTTAGGTGCGTATATTTAAGAATGGATGTACTGCACATGCGTAGTAACATTTATACGCTATTTGCGTTGGACTTAAGTTCGCAAAATTCCGATCTTATACACTACGAACTTAAAATCTCTAGGTTCGTAGTAACATACGCAAAAATGGGCGTTCCATGCATAATGAACTCGGCAGATACGAAGATTTGGGTGGAGAGAGGCATTTAAATGACCAAATGAAGGCACGGTTATGCAGTTAAGTTCCTAAGTAGACGCCCTACGCATTCAAATGCGAACCTACAGTTAAGGGACTCATAAGTCACATAAAAACCTGAAAACCGGGGGCGTGCCGAGGGAGTTTCATTGCTATTATTTGCGTATATTTAGGAACCTATCGTGTTCTTAAGTGTGAATCAGGTCCATAATGTTTAAATAAATAACTAAATGGAGATTTTTATTTTATTATACATATATATGATGCAGAGTGTGTGATAATTAACTTTATGCTTTTAATAGAAAATACATTTAGACTTAATCTTGATGCCCCTCTTTGACCCCTTTGTTTGATATTAGTTCATGTATTACTTGTAGACAAAAAAAATGGCTTGGTAATTCTTCTCTAGCTGGATATATTGCATATTGCATACCTACTACCCGATTATTAGCGCTATCCCCATGTTGGGAATTCTGAGTTCTGAACAATCTGATTATCAAATAATCATTTAGGATCATATTCTATCCATGAGTCCATGATAATAGTCAATAATCATATAGTCACAGGTTATCTGCTGATGCTGAGTGTTTACAATAGAGGATTCCAAGGTTCTTTGAGATATATTTAATTATGCTTCTATAAAGGAAATGTTGAAATGTTGTCAACCAATCAGATTCTAGCTAAAATTCATCTTGTACAGTGTAGAGAATGATAGATTGAATCTGATTGGTCGGCAACATCCCCATTTTCCCCCTTTACAAGATTCAATAAAATTAGCCCATAGTATATTTACTGCCACTTTTAGTTTACTAAGAATTACCATATCCTGAAAAACATGACATGACAAACACAGTACGTCACAGTTGCCGTCATCAGAAGGTTGGTACGCTGGCAAACACAGAGGTTGATGAGAAAATACCCCCTTCTAAACAAGCTCTATGCAAATGTCATTTCAGAGGCCAAGCTCAAGAGGCCCATTTAGTATTCTCTATCTGCTACTCATTAACCAATCACAATGATACTTATCTCATTGAACATTCCAAGCGATCCATTTCTCATTGGCTAATCAAAGTAAAAGAAATCCAAATCCACTAATCATAGAGATGACCTATTCAAAAGGACAACTGAACTGCCACCCTCTTCTTCATATCGATCTCATTTCTAGATCTCTACCTGCCTGTCTGTCTGTCTATCTATAAAAATCAACAAAACTTTAATCATGTTGAAAATGAGAGCACTACACTCAATAGATGTTAAATACAGCTATGACAACAGCACTAGGCTCAGTAGAAGAGCAGGTGTGTTAAGTTACCGCTCTTTAGTTTCCTATATAAATTATATAAAGTATACACCTCAGCAAAGCTGTTTTCGTATGTGAATCCTGACATCTTAGCTATCATTGAATGCTGTACATTTATATAAATTGTATTCTGCATGAAGTATTGATCTACTATATATAAAGACTGTTGTATTTCTAATAAATCAGCAACCTGGTAAAACATTTCACTTATCCCTTAGTGTGGATTAACCTCCAGTGCATCTTTGCTGTTATTACTCTGTTGTTGAACTAATCATTATAACAACAACCTCTAATCTTTATTTCTTACACATTATTCAGCCAGTTATAAAAAATACATTTCTTGATGCAGTGTAAAATAAATAAAACAAGAGGTGTGTTGTGATATGAAACAAATAGTAGGGACACAAAAAACAATAAAAGGACAAAAACAATTGCCTGAGATCATTTTTTTTATTAAGAGAGGAAAGGAGGAATAGCACAGTGACAAACATGAGCTTTGAGAAGTTTAAAGCTTCAGAGAATTATACCACATGGAAATTAGCTACAGAAATGCAGTTAAAGTGAAAGAAACTATGGAAAGTAACAGTAGATACAGGTTTAAATCTAAATCTCGATGAAGTGGGTAGAGCCATGGGTACCATAGAATTGCCTGTAGAACAGCATATTTATTTCATAAGAAGCGGGAGAATGACATGTGAATGGCTCTACAGAGGGCACATAAGGACATGGGCTAAATGAGGAGAAACAACCTAGGCTATACACTGTATGGGACAAAGGGCCTGATCCAGATGATCTGCGCATGTGCCGGGCAGATTTTGCCCGGTGTAGCTATGGCAACGCCCGATCCACTATCGGGCATCCATAACAACAGCGTAGTAGGCTAGGAGGGTGGGGTTTGCGTTACCGCCGGCTGAAGTTAGGGTAGCCTTCAGCCAGCGTTACCCAGTGTAAATACGATGTGTTAGGGGAGTGTCAGGGGGGTGTAATAATATTACGCTGAGCGTTAGAACACTCAGCACACCATCGTTAGTCTGGATCAGGCCCAAAGCACCTGTAAAAAATATGAACAATTATATTGATAGAATAGAAATTAAAAGTTGGGGGTACAGCGCTACAAACACTAGTGTGTGGATAGGGGAAAATATTGAAGTAGAAGATGATAGCTATGCTGCAGAATCTTACCTCAAAATTAGATTTTTGTAGTTTGTAGCTTTGGAATCAAATGATGCTACACTGACAAGAGAAATCGTTAGGGCAAAACTGCTGCAATTCCAGGGGCCAAATTTACTAAGCTGCATTTTTGAAAAAGTGGAGATGTTGCAAATAGTAACCACTCAGATTCTAGATGACAGTCTCTAGTATGTAATAAGAAAGTGAGCTCCTCCTCTATCTAAGCTTATTGGAGACACAGTGACACTGGGCAACCATAATAACATTGGGCTACCTGCATCTCGGCAATAACATACATTACATAGATTCCACCGGTTTTGAGAGCTACAACCTTCACTCATTGTTACATTGCATCCTAATCAAGTGTTATTGGGACACTTTTGAAGGCAGAAGCTAGAACTCACACTACCCAGATGGAGCTTTGGAGCGCCGTAGAACTCACACTACCCAGGCGGAGATATGGAGCGCCGTAGAACTCATTTACTTTGGAATGCTACATATTGAAACAGAAGAAAGCAAGAACAATGATAAATGTGTAACTGCAGTTAATAAGGGTTTTCCACCCAAGAAATACTGAGAGGAGTTTGCAAAGCTTTTATTCTGTGACCCACAGATCATACAGGAAGCCAAGTCTAGCAGTGATAGGAATAAATGGAAAATTGCTATTGATACAGAACTAACAGCTCCTAATCAAAGTCATACATGGAGTGTATTAGACAGGCCAAGTGACAGAAAAACAGTAAAAAATAAGTGGGTTTTCTCTAAGAAATGAAATACAGATGGAACTTTTGCCTGATACAAGACAGAAGTGTGCATTAAATTGTTGAAATCTAAAGGGACTGAGGAGTCTTTTCTAGGGAACAGAGAATTGTGATAAACGGAACATTTTCTAATTGGTCAAAAGATTTAAATGGTATACCTCAAAGTTCTGTACTGGGACCACTCCTTTTTTAATACATTTAATAATGACATACATGATGGTTTAGAGAAGAAAGTTTCCAATTTTGCAGATTACATTAAACTATGGACCGGATTCAGAGATCCGAGCCTGTGTGAGGCAGAATCGCACAGGCAAATTTGACTACCGGCTATTCAAGCACGTAGGGTGCTACTCAGAGTATTATGCGGATGTGCAAGGCACATCCAACTTGTTAAAGACCAGTCAGAGCCTTGATTGCTCCGACCTAAGTTAAAAAAAAACCCGTTCCCCCCACCTGCCCCACAGCAACCTCTGTTAAAAATGTAATTAATAAAGTACCGGCCGACAGGGCATACTGTCGCTAGTAGAACTACAGGCACAAGCATGCCCATGAATCACAAGGCATGCTAGCGCTTGTAGAACTACTATCGCCAGCATGCCCTGCCCCAAATCCCTACACATGGCCATTTATTTAAAAAACACATACAGTACCCTCTCCCAAAAAAATCTGAAAACCTCCATGTGCCCCCACAAAAAAAAAAAAAAAATCATTCCACAAGTGCCCCTCTCTAAATAAAAACATATGTCACAAGTGCCCCTTTAAAAATACAAAAATATGCCACAAGTGCCCCTTTAAAAATAAAATAAATATGCCACAAGTGCCCCTTTAAAAATAAAAAAAATATGATTTTTTCTAAGTATCACGATGAAAATCGGTATTTCCCACGCCGGCGTGGGAAATAGCTTTTCTCATTTAAATATCCTGGCACACCCCTTTTTGTAGCTGGCATCGGATGCTGGCGGATACACCAAAATCCGACTTCCTTGCGTCTTTTGCGCTTGCGCAGTTGCACTAAATCGCTGCGCATCCATGTGAATTTCACAAGGATGCGCTGCTCTGAATCCGGTCCAAAATGTGTGAAATATGGACACAGATGAGAGTATCTCATGAATGGAAACACAGTGAGTTATTATGTTTACAATATGTGAAAACATTTATGTAGATGAAAGCCTGGATTAAGAGGGGTGACAGGCTCCAGAGAATGGATACTGTCTCTTTTATCAGCACGTCTGCAGTAAATCACTGCACTAGAGAAAACAATCTCCACTTACAGTTTTCTTACAACATTTGTAAACAAGTAAACAGAAGTAATAAGATGATATTACTGCTATATCACATTGGATTATTTTGCATCAAAAGTAGGGCACACACTGGGGCTTTTCAGCAGATAATCTTTCCAATCACACAATCAAAAGACCGTTTCACCAGATATCTTACCAGTATGTACTGTCCAAAGATCTCCTAATAGTGTGTCTGTTAGCAGATCTTTGGACAGTACACACTTGCAAAAATCAAAAGATATCTTTCCATCATTGATCTGGCATATTTGGAGCTCCTAAAGATCAAATCAAAAGATCACAGACTGTTTCAAAAGATTTTTGAGCATCTCTGGACAGTACACACTGGTCAGATATCTGGTGAAACAGTATTGTGATTGTGTGATTGAAAAGATTATCTGCTGAAAAGCCAGAGTGTACCCTGCTTAACCATGACACATGGAGCAGAGATCTATATGAGGAATTTATATGTTTATTTTTTTCCAGGAACTATATAAATAGAAAAATATACAAAATCCAGATATTATGATGAATAATAGGTTGGTCTATTAATATTAGTTACTATGTATTAAAGGCAAAAAAAAACAGGACATCCTGATGCTAGTGACGGGTCTACTGTAATTGGGGTATATTTATACCCTTTGGACACTGCCACAATTATCGAGAGAACGAGAGTTCTACAGGCGCTAGAGTGCCTTGTCATTCATGGGCATGTTTGTGCCTGTAGTTCTACTAGCGGCAGTATGCCCTGTCGGCCAGGACTTTATTTATTTTATTTTTTTAAACATAGGTGGCGGCGGTGGGGCAGGCGGGGGAAGGGGTTAATTTTTAACTAAAAAGGCCTAATTTTTTTAAACTTTTTTTTTTTCCAGCTCCGATGAGCTGCCCCTACGCTTCCACCATCCCTGATGCGTAGGGCTTGTACGGAATGGTGTGCACGGAATATTTAAATGAGAAAAACTGAGCTTTTCTCATTTAAATATCCCGGCACACCCCTTTTTGCAGCCGGAATCGGATGCTGGTGGATACTCTAAAGTTCGCTAGCAATCCGACTTCCTTGTGCTTTTGCGCATGCGCAATTGCACTAAATCGCTGAGCATCTGTGTGAATTTCACACGGATGCGCAGCTCTGATTCCGGTCCATTGTAACATAATAACATCATAGCAAGATGTAGCTTCTCTACAGAGGGTCTTGAATAAACTGGAAGATTGATTAGCCAAATGAAAGATAAGGGTTAACACAGATAAATGTAAGATTATGCATTTAGGGATCAAAAAACGAGCATGCAATCTATAAATTTAATAGGATAAATTTAGGGGAATCTTTAATGGAGAAGGATTTGGGAGTGCTCGTGGACAATAGACTTAGCAACAGTGCTCAATGTCAAGCAGCAGCTGCAAGGGCCAATAAAGTATTAACAGACATAAAAAAAAGGGGTATAGATGCAAAGTATAATTTTGCCACTATATAATTGGTAAGGCCTTATTTTGAAGAGAGTTCAGTTCCGGGCACCTTTCCATAAAAAGTATATTTCGGAGTTAGAAAGGGATCAGAGAAGGGCGACAAAATTGATAAAGGATATAGAGATATTGAGCTATGAAGAAAGGCTAGCCAGTTTAGGCATGTTTATTTTAAAAAAGAGTTGTCTAAGAGAAGCGGTTGCAATATCCATCAAGAAACTGTGGCTTCCGTAAAAAGGACATCCGAAAGTTCTTTTTCAAATGTCCCTTTTTCGAATACTTACGGTTTTAGAATGTTTTTCTTCAGAATGGGTGAGTATGCCATTCGGTATACTTCACCCATTCACTTTCGCAAAAAACATATCCCTCCGCCAGCACTATCACCGGACCAAGGGACAGATGAGTAACCGCTCTGTGTGGGGTAGAGAGGGTTAGGGTCAGGCTGCAGGGGAGGGAGGGTTAGGGTCAGGCTGCAGGGGAGGGAGGGTTAGGGGCAAGAGGAGGGAGGGTGAGGGTCGGGCTGCAGGGGAGGTAGGGTTAGGGTCAGGCTGCGGGAGATGGTTGTTTAGGGTCAGACTGCAAGTAAGGGAGGGTTAGGGTCAGGCTGCCAGGAAGGGAGGGTTATGGTAGTGAGAGGGGAGGGTTAGGATAAGAATTAGGAAAACTAGTGGGGGACTATTTTTACTAAGTTTTTGGAGCACTGAAAATTTGGTGCTCCATGGATCGATTGCAATGTCTCCTCAAAATTCAGATTTTCTATGCAGGGACCCACACCCCTCCTCTTATATGATAACTATATACAAATACATTAAATACAAAGAGTCACTACAGAGAACTTACATGGGAAATTTTACCCCAAGAACTGTACACAGGACATGGGGTCACCCACTAAGGTTAGAGGAGAGGAAGTTTCACGTCCAGCAAAGGAAAGGGTTCTTTACAGTAAGAGCAGTCAAGATATCAAATTAATTTTTAAATTGTTTCATACTATTGGGGATTCGCACCCCCGTGGTGAGCAGCATTCTGAGATCCAGAGAACCTATTCTGCTTATTTTTACTATAAGTATTTTCTCTTGTCTACTTACCTATAATGTCTGTCACATCTTTTTAGAGTTAATATTGTTTTTTTTACAGTTATATCTTTCTAAATCAGCAAAAGCTAGCGCTGAACGCCTGGAGAGATTCTCTCCTATCTATTATCTCTATTAAGATATGAAATTCACTGCCAGGGAAGGTTGTGATGGCAGACTCACTTGATATGTTTAAGAGAGGGTTAGACAAATTTAGGCGCTAATTAAAATGAAGCATAGTAAGGGATCCAGGGAGAAATAGAACTTTTTTTTCAGATTGCAACAGATTGGAAGTTGCATCATCTGGATTAATTTCAATTTTAAGATAGAGATCACATGAGATTTATAATACGTTGAACTTGATGGACTAGTGACTTTTTCAACCTCTTCAACTATGTTACTATGTAAAACTAGACCCCTTGTTCAACAATTTGCACTAAAGAAAATATAAAATGTTAAAATCAATATGACAATTACACCAATAAATACCATCAATGTAGAATATATAGAAGTAAAAAGTTCTTGCATTATATTCATTTGAGAAATAGTCCATAGAGTATGGCAATGTGTTATCCCAGAGAGAAATTGTTCTGCTAGTTAACAAGTCTCTGTGGAAAAGTTGGGAGCTATTTATTCCTATAATATTTAAGTCTCTCCTCTTCAGACTCCCTATAAAGACTCTGTAAAGTCTGTATTCTTTTGGAGATTATACAAGTGCAACAATGCTTGTAGTATGTATAATGAGATCTTACCCGCAGGAAGTAGATCAGCAGAATTAGTCCTGGTTTTAATCTATTGATTCATTTAGTAGCAGATTTGTTTTTTCATTGTTATTGATCAATACTGTTTGTTAGTATGTTTTTCGTATTAGGATAAATTTGAATAATGTGCATAGATATGTTTAAGATAGCTTGAGATTGTAATATATATTACAATACATTGTACACAGAAAGTATAATTCAAACCTATATTTTCCCATTTCATTTTATTTTTATTTTCTTAATAAAGTAACATTTTATGAAAACAAATCTTCTCAGTGATTACACATTGAGAAACAATGTAAGAAAATGTGTATTGAGCAGGATACAATTACTTTTTTTGTAAGAACTTTATTTGTTAGAACACAGGTGCATCAAGTATGCATGGTTCTAATCATTTAAGCAGCCATGAGGAGGTGGGAGAGCTTTTTGCTAACAACCCAAATGCCTCTTTTCTTCTAGGTTTACCATATCTTAGGAATAGAAATCTAACGCAACAATCCTGAGTGCTTTCTTTTCTGTAAATAAGGTAACAGACCTAATACTAATTTACAGGCATTGGAGCAAATGCAGAGTTCAAGAGTACCAATAAAAAGAGGTGTAAGTCTAAACCTGAACAAACCATGTAGCAGCGCCAGGGATGCAAATACATTTTTTTGCATGCATATAAAATACTTTGCTTTTGCACATGGAATTCAGATACTGCATAACTTTCTTTTAACCTGTAATTTAGGGTCCTTGCTGGTTGCTATGTCAACAGTCAAAATGTAGATGTCAGACGGAGTCACAAGGAAGTAAGTATATAAGGCAATTATTTATTAATGAAAGGTTTAGACAGGTAAAGCTGGAGCAATGGTAAGTCCACAGATATGGCTAGTATGAAAGTAATACAGAGTCCACAGGGAATGGGGGTGATAAAGAATACCGAAATGCTGGGAAAGGAGACTGGTGTCCACGGTAGGTGCTGGAAGCTCTGGGTTGCTGGAGTGCTTGGAGCGCTGCGTAGACGAGCGCACGCACTGTACAGGAGACAAACTGGAGCTGATGGCACTTGTAGTGCAGGTGAACTGTGGAGATGAGTGCACCAACTGTGCAGGGGACAGACTGAAGCTGCTGGCACTAGTAGTGCAGATGAACTCTGGAGACAAGTGCACACACTGTGCAGGAGACAAACTAGAGAGCTTGCGGACACTTGCAGTGCAGGTGAGTTGCAGAGATGAGTGCACACACTGTGCAGGAGACAAACTAGAGTAGTGGATTGCGAGGTACAAGTATGGAGACATGAACAAATCAGGCACTGAGACAACGGGGCTGGAACACAGGAGCTTTAAGCAGTCAGAGCAAACGACAACCAGAGTTGAAGACAACAGCACCGACTGGAGGGAGGGACTGGTTTATATTGGAAACCCACAGGTGTCATATAATGGACTGGAATCAGCTCAGGAGCTCAGGTGCAGTAATCAAGAAGTCTGGAGCTATAGACAGACAAGGCAGATGAATACTGAGGCAGTCATGACAGTAGAGAGGTCAAATTGTCAACAGCTGAATATTATATTAGTATTATATATATTACATATTTATTATTACATTTCTGAAGTTTTTTTTTTACATGCTGTCTGCATTACATAAAGTTTACAGATGTTACACACATATCTATATATACAGTCCCTCCAACATGACCCCCTTCATTCGGTACATAATACTCTGCTCCTGCTTTTCCTTCCTGATCTCTGATTGCAGTAACCTGTGTTACACACCTTTCATTTTTAAATAACTAGTATAACACAGGTGACTGCAATCATTTTAAGAAGGAAGAGCAGAAGCAGAGTATTATGTACCAAATGGAGGGGGTCATGTTGGAGGGTCTGTATA
>WWET01001005.1:80691-108406 GCA_011038615.1 Limnodynastes dumerilii
CTCCCATCTGAGGTGGTTGAGGCCAATACAGTAGAACAATTTAAACATGCTTGGGATAAATATAAGGGTATCCTAAATTGTAAACCAAATTGAGGGTAAATAGGGTCTAGGGTCAGTATAGTTTTGAACAAACAAATGTGCAGACTAGATGGGCCATGTGGCTCTTATCTGCCGTCACTTTCTATGTTTCTAACTAACAATATGCTCTGTCCCTCTCAGGCTTTTTTCAGTCCATAATAAGCCCCTAATCATCATTATCTTTTATTTATATATATATATGGGGCCACTAATTTTGCAGTGCTGTAAAGAAAATATTTACATTTACCTCAGTCTCTGCCCACTTATCTTATAGTCTAATCCCCTAAAACACACAGACACAGACTAGGGTTAATTTTGTCAGTGTTCAATGACCTCCGAGAATATTTTTTGGAGTCTGGGAAGAAAATAGGGCACCTGGAGGAAACCCATGCAGACACGGGGAGAACATTCAATATCCTCTCAGAGGCAGAAGGATGAACCAACCATTTAAACTATTTTGTTATAACACATCTTAAGTGGATAGTAAAAAAAAAATACAAAAGGGTATAGCTAAGTTAAAAGTGTCACTAATGAAAAAACTGAAACATAAATGAATAATCTACAGTTTTGAGACCTTCTGTCAAGACTTGTATCGCTGACTGAGCTTTTTCAAAGCATCAATCAAACAATGGCAGACTATCAACTATCAGTGTGCTCTATTTGTTTTTTTTGTTTTAAATTCAGTATAATCACTATCGAATCGAAGAAACGCTTTCTCTGGTCATAAGTCGGACACGCACCATTGAGCTACTGCGTTTGGACACTTCATTTTTGAATTCTGATGCAGTAAAATAATATATGATTGGGTTCAGGCAACAGTTAATACTGGCTAGGCTTAGAAAGAATGAGTGTAGTATCAACACAATGTTCTGGAGTGCGCAGTTTTGTATGGCATGCGATTTGACCATTATGTAAAAGAAGAAAATAATATGATATGGTGCAAAACAAATAAAAAATACAGATGCACATGTTATTACCATCCAAAGAGCTTTGTGCTTTTCTTTTCCATTCACACACTCCAGAGAGACACCTTTCAGGTGTATTCGTGTTTTTACAGTGCAATATGTGATAACAATCAGAGGGACAATGAAACCTGCCAGCTCCGCAACAGTGACCATGGCAACGGTAGGCGCAACGTTAATTTGTTTCATCTTAAGATCAGAAAAACAAATGGTACTTGTGTTAGTCAGTCCAGAGCTTCTGAATATAGGGAATGGAAGACAAGCGCTCCCGACGACTAGCCATACAACAATACTGATCCCCACATCATACCTCCTCTTCCAGTCTTTGGCTTTGAAAGGATTTGCAGTGAAGACATAACGCTGGACACTTATCAGTGTCAGAAACATAATGCTTGCATACATATTCAGGTACTTCAGATAAAAGCACAACAAGCATAAAAAGTTTTTAAAAGGCCAGCTGTGATTTATGTAATAGTAAATCCGAAGAGGCAAGGACAAAACATGGGCAAGATCGGCCACCGCAAGATTGATCATGAAAATAATCGCTTTGTTCTTCTTGTTGATGAACTGATGGAGAATCCAGAGCGCAACACTGTTGGCGAACAAACCAGGGATAAAGATGATAGTGTAGATAGTCGCATATAAACTGTGCTGGAAATCAGAAGGACTGGTGCAGTTTAGGAGATTTCCATCTGACATTTTGGATCACTCGGGCTCTGTGAAAAGATGACAAGGGAATTAAAAGATTTAGTTAGGGTCACGTGTATTAGACTTTTCTAGGCCTTCCACTTTATTTTTTAACCAATTAATTTTTTGAATGGCCTCTGCAATATGTGGAATATTAGAGTGACCATCAAACATTGACACATAATAAGGAGGAGGAAGGGGTAAAGGGCTATTAAAAGGCATATAATCGCACAAAGACAGGAATCAGAACAGGAGAGAACAACTGGCAGTATAGGGGTATGAGCACCATCATATTTAGAAAATAGTTTAAGATATGTAATCAATTTGTGATAAATATTATGGCTCAAAATGTATGTATCGGTAAAGCACAGGTATTGACTAGTACAGGACTGGAATGTAGATAGAGTAACACAATAAACAGATTAGTGGAGATGGTAAGGCACAGGTATACTGAATACATAATATTGTTATCCACTAGGGGATAACGACAGATGGGGCAATCACAATGCACATTGCAAGGACACACTCACAACCAAGGAGAGAGAGACAGAGCTGGCAAGGTAAGAGTAACAGAACAACAATTGGGAAGGACAGGATCAGGGCACTTAAAATGCAGGAGAACGATACAGAACAGCAGACAGACAGACAGACCAAATAGGACTCTGGATCAGAATGAGAGACAAACAGAAGCACGGACAGGAACACTAGAGAACTAGAAACTATGACCTATGACTGGCAAGGAAGCTATCAGCTGACAGCTATTTAAGGGGAGAGCCACATCCCCATAGGCTACTGAATACACACTGCCAAATCCTCAGCTAAGGCATCCCAGCTGCAAGGTAATCAGCTAGGATCCCTAGCACGAAGGAATGCTGCAGGGGAAACATGGATCTGAGTACCCAATACAATGACAACATTACATACTGCTGCCATACTACAGCGTGTAACATATGAATTAGGTTGCTGGACTTATAAGGAGGCAGAAGGTTGACTAAACACACAAGGATGGGGTAGAAAGTCGACTGAACACACAAGAATGGGGCAGTAGGCTGGTTAAACACACAAGGAAGGGGCAGAAGGTTGACTGAACACACAAGGATCGGGCAAAAGGCTGACTGGACACACAAGGAAGGGGACAGAAGGCTGACTGGACACACAAGGAAAGGGACAGATGGCTGGCTGGACATTTACAATATATGTTGAAATGTTTGTGTAAGATTAATAAAGATTTGATTACATTTTTTATTTCCAGTGTGTTGAAGAGGCCCATATGCATTGCTTTCCCCAGGCACTACAATAATGTTTAGATGGTCCTGACTATAATTCCTTTTTAAAACACCATGGGGGTATTTAATACAAAATGGACCTGATTCAGGCTTGAGAAGGAGCTTGAAATTAAGGGCCTGATGCAGACTTAAGCAGGGGCTTGAAATTAAGGACCTGATTTACACTTAAGAATCTTCTAAAAATAAGAACTTAAAGTTACTCCTGGGCTAAACCATGTTGATTGCAGGGGGAGTCAAGTCAATTGTATTCTTTGCATGCATTGATATATCTTTGAATTGCTTACTGCACACAGATACTGACCAGCTTTACTATTACACTGTTATTTAAACTTGGGTTGAGAAATATCACCTTTCAACACTAATACTGTTTGCAGCAGATTAAATATTACTCCCCTGCAATCAACATGGTTTAGCCCAGGAGTAACTTTCCTCTCTTAGGGCCTGATCCAGAGCAACGCTCGCAAGCGAGCGTACGCTCATCGTATGCGAATTTTCGGCAAAAAATTCGCAATGCTCATGCCCAGTATGACAGCTTCCGGTCGCCTGAGCGTCATGAGCGAATAGCGGGCGTATCGTTAGCGTATTTTTCGCTCGCTGGGCGTATTTTTTTTACGATGGTCGGCTGGGCGCCCGTTTTACTACTGGGAGGCGGGGATAGCCATTTAAATTGTACCGTATGGGCGTGCTAAGCGTATTTTCTCAGCGTATTTTGTGCGAATTTTCGTACGGCCGACGGTCGTACCCAGTGTAGGGTATAGCCGCCGTAAGCAGGGACTTTACTATGGGAGTGCTAGGGGCGTGTAGGTTGATACGACGAGCGTACGTTCGCATTCGCCTGTCGTGCGAATTTTCGTAGCGCTGGATCAGGCCCTTACTTTCAATCTCTGAATCAGGTCCAGGGCCTGGACCTGGCCAGGAAAATTAAGATAGCCTCAAACTTAAGATATCATATGGGTTATTGAACCTTTCAGCTTCAGTAATAGCCAGGAATCGACACACTTCACACTGATTGCCATACGTTTGTTATGTTACTTACAGTTATGATGCTGTCAATGCTTTTTTTTATTAAATAACCTATTTATGACATTTTTGGTTAATCATCTTGTTTATTCTCTGTTTTCAATGCCTGGACTCTGAAAAAAGAATAAAAGGACTTTACAAGTGTTGGATTTGTGCCTCTTCTTTGTCCTTCTCCTGTTGTAGATGTTTATGATATAATTGCATAGTCCTAATGAATGTGTGGGCTTTCTTATGGAAATAAATCAGGTAACTCCTTATTCCAGACATATTGGGCAAGGTGGGAGCTACCACCAAGACCAAAGGACGATGGAAACTACTTGACAAGCAGAAATACCTCCGGTTGTTTACTGGTGCGCATACATTGACTATGAAACCATAACATTTCTATCATATAAAATGCACAATATCTTCATCCAGTACATTTAAATATTAAATTGTTAATTATTACCATTAACTATGCCTGTGGGTGATATCCTTCATTATACTCGATTAACAATAAATGTTATGTTTCAATGTGTAACACAGAGGTCAAAAGTTTTTTTTTATAGTTAGAATACACCCTTTCACCCCGACATAGTATTAACAAGTTAAAATAAGACCAGTACAATAGGAAGGGGGGAGGAGTTTTTTTTTAAAAAAAAAGGTAAACACAATAGCTTTTTTAACATTCTTATTGCATTATAATTTATTATGTATTGCTGCCATTTATTTTGCCAAAAAACATTTCCATACCTTTAAATAAAAGTTAAAAAAAATCTAGTTAATTAGGTGAGTCTAAATAATTAAACTCAACCTGTAACCATTTAAACCACCGCGTTGCCCAACAGTTTGGAAGTCATGTACAGAAATAGCTTTTTGTAGGGTATAAGCAGGATTTTTTCTTCCCTGGATTGCGGCCGATTCAACGTTCTGTGCATGTGCATGTATCTGTTCTACCCGATTGGAACATATTGGGCCTGATCCAGACCTACAGAGCCCGGAGGTAATACGCTGGGCGTAAGTGTTATATCGGCTGAAAAGCCGATCTGCGCATGCGCCGGCTGGCTGCAGTTAGGGTAGCCTCCAGCCGAGCCGGCGTAAGTGAGGGAAAATACGCTCGCACAGCGGGGAGTGCACACCGATACGCTGTGATTTACTAAGCATCGGCATAGGTCTGGATCAGGCCCATTGTGACTTTCTGACAGAGTCCCATTTTTATAGGGAAGGATATAGAAATAATTTGAAATAACGTGTGTGAGGCAAATAGCTTCCTTTATATTGTATGGATCCTGTATGGTATCTTGTATGGTAGATGGAATCAATCACTGGCAGCAACAGAGATTATGGACCATATACAGAGATCCGTTTCTTTATAGTACGCAAATATACGCATGGCCGTTGCAAGCAACGCCCATGACACTGCCCTCCCACGGACGGGTTGAAGGTGACTTACGAGTGCCTCGACCCACCCGTATATTTCAGTGTGCATTTCCGAGCGTATATTGCCGCCATACGTGCGTATCTAATTAACCGCACCCTCACCTGGACCTCAAATGGTCATTTAAATGCCTCCCCCACCCACTTACACGCATCGGATTTTAAACATGCCCCTCCATACGGAACTTCGCACATGCGATTCACAAGTCCTTGCCAAATGGACTTCCGTGCGTAAAGTCACCGTAGATTGCATAAAATTTAGTTACTACGCTTACGCACGGAACTTCTCACAAATATGGTTCTCTGAATACGGTCCTATGAGAGCTGATGGTCAACACCGTTAGTCATCTCCGTTAGGGCAGCTTAACAATGATGGTCTCACCGGTAACCAGCCGATATCACCATTTAAAAGAAGACAGACACAGATTTGTGCAGAGATTTTAAGGTAGGGCTCTGGACACGTAAATGTCCAGAACTCTACATGTGAGAGGGGAGTGCACTCCCCTCTTTCATGCGGAATCACAGATCTCTATGCATATGGAGGTCTGGATCAGGTCCTTAATGTTTATTAAAGGCTATAGATTGTATCTAATACCTGGCTCTTTTTTATTTCTAAACTGATGAAATTATTGTTTAATAAAGACATGGGGCCTGATCCAGACTTAAGATCCTTTTACGTACACAAGCGTACCTGAGTTATATATGACTAAGTATAATGCGCTCCCCCTGGCACCCCCCTCTCACCTATGTAACTTACATAAGTGTCGGAACAGGGGGGAAAGGGGGGCAAGGGGGCATCTCGCCCCCCAAAAAAATATCAAGGGGGTGCCCAGGACCGGTGACAGGGGGAGGCAACGGGGACCCTTGTAAGTGGGGGGGATGCAGCGCCAGGCCAGTCTTACCCCCGCTATGAAGGACGGCAGGCTCATACAGGAAGTTTCTGTATGAGCCTTCCATGGCAGTTAAACAGAGCAGCTGATTTCAGCTGCTCTATGTAACTGACACAGACACTCATATAGGAAGAGAACACAGGTAAGGTAAGTAAAACTTTGGGGGGCATTTAATGGGAGTACTGGCTGGGGGAGGCTCTTGGCACTTGATGGGAGTACTGGGGAGCACTGGAGACAAATGATGAGAGTGTTGTGGGGGGGCTGGAGATATGATGGGAGTACTGGGATGGGGGCTGGAGACATTCTGGGAATACTGGAGAGCTGGGCTGGAGTTGCATGATGGGGGTACTAGGGGGCTGGAAGCACATGATGGGGATACTGCACATGATGGGAATAGTGGGGGGGGGCTGGAGGCACATAATGGGGAGTGCTGGTAAGATATGATGAGGAATCATTCTGGGAGGCTGTAGACACATGGGAGTACTGGGAGGGGGGGGGGGGGCTTGAGACATGATCGGAGTACTGGGTTGGGGCTGCAGACATGACGGGTTGACCACACCCCCCATGGATTGACCATGCCCACAATGGGTTATCCACGTCCTCTTTGGCAGCGTGCCACGGCTTCGCGGCGGCATGAATACACATATTACACAACAAGGTGGGGGGAGGGTGCACCAAGATGAGATGGGGGTGCCAGTGGGAAAGCTAAATTCTTGCCTACCCCCCCAAAAAAGGTTGTGACGCTCCTGGTAACTTAGCTGACTTACGTGTTCAGATTCCTACTTTAACTTTTCTTTGCATATCTCTGTGAAAAAAGTGCTGTCTTTCTTTTTTTGTTGTTGTATTGCAATTATAAAGAATCTCTCACACATCTATTTTTATTAAAGCGACATTTGACATTTGAGTGAACTCTCTTCCTTCTCTTCCTCTTTTACCCTTCCTCTCAAACTCTGGATCAGCCCTTATATCATTTTACTTGAATAGAAAAGGATTAGGATTAGAATTATGATGGTGAGTTTATTGTTCTTTGTGGTGACGCATGTTTAACTTGCACTAGTGAATCATGCAAGACCTTGGGCCGTATTCAGAGATCTGTTTTTGTGGGAAGTTCCCTGCGTTTTTTTAGGATCGGATGAACTGCGCTTGCATAGTAACTAAATTTACGCAATCTACGTTGATTTTACGCACAGAAGTCCAGTGGGGGGGAGGAGTGTCATGGGTGTTGCCTTGCAACTGCAGTGCGTATAATTGCGTACTTTTAGCAAACTGATCTCTGAATACGGCCCCTTGTGAGCAAATGTGTTATCAACAGTGATGTTTTATAGAAGTTTCTCACAATGATAATAATTAAAGTACTCTGGACCGGATTCAGATTTAATATCGATAGGTCACTTATGCACGCAAGGTGCGTAAGTGACCTGATTTCACTGGAGGGCGAATGCACCCTCCAGATGTTACGCTAGGCTTACTATAGTAAGCCTAGCATATAAAGTATCGGACGGAAATTTGTTCCAAGCCTGTGCTTCCGCCCGCTATCCCCACCTCTGCACTCCCCTCTGTCTCACATACAGAGGCGTAACTAATGTGGGTTTTGTAGGGCTCGTGCCCCAGGTTCCGATGGCGCCCAGCTGATGTGGGCGCTATTGGAGCCTTAGGGCATGAGTCCTACTAAACTCACAATAGTCAATAGCACCCGCCCTGCGCTGTAATTCATTAATAAAAGCGTTGCGCAGAGGAGAGGGGGCGGGCGGCACTTCCTGTTTTCTCCTGTAATTATCAGACTCAGTCACTAGAGGCTGCCTCCACAGGACAACACATGTCAGAGCTGCTGCATCCCGGTCATTGGCTCATTGCAGGTCCTGTACTGCAGAGGCCTCTCAGTAATACTTCCCCTGAGAGGCCTCCGCAGTACAGGATCTGAATTGGGCCAATGAGGGAGACAGAGCAGCTAAAGAACAATGGGCACCTGTGGGCTTCAGCCAGGAGAGAGGTAAGGAGAGATCATCTAGCAGTTGAAAGGGGGCGGTCCTATCCGTTGCTACAGAGCAACAGGCAGCTAATTGCAAGGCTGCCTGTTGCTAAGTGGGGTAGAGGCAGCCTCCTTTCCTGTCTGTAGGATCTGTGAACAGGTACAAGTGTGATTGTGTGTATCTGGGTTGCACTGTGTTTGTGTGTATGTGTATATATGGAGTGTACTGTGCATGTGAGTGTATGTGTTTATGCAGTGCTGTGTTTGTGTATATCTGGGTTGCACTGTGTGCGTATGTGTATGTATGGAATGTACTGTGCATGTGAGTGTATGTGTGTGTGTATGGATTGTTTTGTGTGTGTATGTAGTGCATTTTTGTGTGTGTTTGGAGTGCACCGTGTGTATGTGTGTATGTATATGGGATACACTATGTGTATTTATCTGGAGTGCAGTGTGTATGTATATACGCAGAGCCGCTGGGGTAGGGGGAATGCCCATCACAGGCCTGCACTGTTGCTGATTTTTTTTAAAATTCAATTTATCCTTTTTTTTATTTTATTAATTTGGAAATAGTAGTGGCAGCCGGCGCTAACTGCAGGAGTTGCGGCGTGCAATAGCAGGATTGTCACTGATTGACGTCTATGATCCATCTATGAGCAGCTATACTATGCTGTTCATAGGCAGATCAGAAATGTCAATCAGTGACAATTAGAGAGCTAGACAGATGGGGATGGGGGAGATTAGAGGGAATGCAGAGAGAGGGTGCTGGGATAGAGAAGCAGAGAGAGAGTGCTGAGATAGAGAAGGGATACAGGGATAGGTGAATCAAGAGAATATAAATGTATTTTTTGGATAGATAGTTATGTGTATTTGTGTGTGTGACAATAGTTATGTGTATTTGTGTGTGTGACAATAGTTATGTTTATTTATGACAGTAGTTATGTATATTTGTGTGTGTGACAGTTATGTATAGTTGCGGGAGTGTGTGTGTGTCAGTGTCAGTCATGGTGTGTGCTTCTCTTCTGTATTGCATAATGCAGGGAAATTGTTCTGTCCCAGGATTGCAGACCAGATGCGACAGGAAAAGGAAATGTGTCCATCAAAATCCAGTGTAAGGTAGGTTCGTAGTTTAATTTATGTATATAATTCATGTATTTTGCGTCACACTGTGTGTGTGTGTGTGTGTGTGTATATATGGAGTGCACTGTGTGTGTGTGTATATATGGAGTGCACTGTGTGTGTGTGGTATATATGTATATGAAGTGACTGTTGACAATAAGTGAAGAGGAGACATTAGGGGGATTATTTGGAGGTTGGGGAGACATGAGGGGGATTATTTGAAAGCTGAAAGACATGAGGGGGTTATTGAAAGCTGGAGAGACAGGATGGGGATTATTGAAAGATGGGGAGACGTGAGGGGGATTATTTGGAGGCTGGAAATACATGATGGTTATTATTGGAAGCTGGTGAGACATGATGGGGATTATTGGAAGATGGGGAGACATGAGGGGGGTTATCAGAAACTGTGGAGACATGAGGGGGTTATTAGAAACCTGAAGACAACACATGGAGTATGTATTGAAAGGCCTAGGTGATGATTTCTATGGACACTGACAACATGGCTCTTTTGTACCAACTGTTTTCTTGGGTTGCCATGATTGCTGATGCCGTTTGGCCATCACTTCCTGATATTGATGGGCTTCCGACCGGCAGCCATGATGCGGACATGTTCACAAGCAGACTTGATTGGCAGCGGCATGGTAAGTATTAACTTTAAGCCTCGGCTTCCTTTGTATTTGAATTTAACGCTCAAATGATATTGAACAGTGAACAGTAAGATAGTTGTAGTAGTTATAGATATTAATATTTGCATAAAAACTTCAAAATGTGCAAAGACATCCCTAAAGGCTTATGTAATGCAGATAATTATTGTAAAAAAATTTTTTTTCAAATGATGACTATTTTGTTCCGGCATTGATCAATGTATACTGTACTTTACCACACACAGGCCAGCTTACACATTAGAGGACCATAAAACGTGCATGTCAGGCAGGGAGTCCTGGTGGAGGGGGCTGGTGGCACATGATGGAAGTACTGGGGGGCTAGGAAGACATGATGGGAATAATGGGGGAGGGCTTGAGACAAATTATGGGGATTCTGGGGGGACTGGAGAGACATGAATACTGGTGGAGAGATGAAGAGGAGAAGGGAGATGAAGAGGAGTAGGAGCTGAGAAAGGGATTTAGAAATGATAAAGAGAATGTGGCACTGTACATCTAGTGTGTGTGTATATATGTGTGTGTGTATATACAGTCAGGTGCAAAAATATTGGGACATCGACACAGTACTCATATTTTGGGCTATAATTTGAGGGTATTTACATCCAAATCAGGTGAGCGGTGTAGGAATTACAACGGTTTCTATATGTGCCTCCCACTTTTTAAGGGACCAAAAGTAATGGGACAAACTAAACAATCCTAAATCAAACTTTCACTTTTTAATACTTTGTTGCAAATCCTTTGCAGTCAACTACAGCCTGAAGTCTGGAATGCATAGACATCACCAAACGCTGGGTTTCATCCCTGGTAATGCTCTGCCAGGCCTCTACTGCAAATGTCTTCAGTTCCTGCTTGTTCTTGGGGCATTTTCCCTTCAGTTTTGTCTTCATCAAGTGAAATGCATGCTCAATCGGATTCAGGTCAGGTGATTGACTTGGCCATTGCATAACATTCCACTTTTTAGCCTTAAAAAACTCTTTGGTCACTTTTTAGCCTTAAAAAACTGCTTCGGGTCATTGTCCATCTGCACTGTGAAGCGCCGTCCAATGAGTTCTGAAGCATTTGACTGAATATGAGCAGATAATATTGCCCGAAACACTTTAGAATTCATCCTGCTGCTTTTGTCAGCAGTCACATCATCAATAAATACAAGGGAACCAGTTCCATTGCCAGCCATACATTCCCACGCGGCAGCTGCACAATCATACCTACTGAATACCGAGATATATAATTAAATTAATATAAATCAGCTGGGGGGGGTGCATTTTTGGGATTTGCCCCAGGTTCCATTTACCCTAGTTACGCCCCTGCTCGCGTAATTACAGACCCCTGCACGCACGGAAAACGCGTGGGGGTCTGAATGAGGAAGTCATTGCTGAAATTAGCCTCTATGGTCTGTTTCTTCACCAACAGCCTTTAATTTAAAAAGGGAAATGTACATAGACACAAATAAATACATGAGGTTAGAGAAAAAACGTAGACACCTAACCACACCTTTCATTGCAGACAAATGTCACGTTGATCTTTTTTATGTTGGTGGTCAGCTTATATAATGACATAGGAAAAAGACATGATCTGAGTTTTAGCACAACCAAATTGCATTGACATTCTTTAGATGGTACAGTAATGCCAGAGCATTGTAACAGTATTCCGTTACTATACTGCCATTAAAAAATAAATAATTGAAATTAAAAATATTTTTATATAATGAATCTTAATTAAAAAAAAAATATTACTTACATTGTATTACAATATATTACTTTGTGTAAACGTATGACGTAAGCACAGGCACATTTTTCTGCTGCTGTAACTATTTAAATAAGAACCCCCCCCCCCTTTCTCATTTAAATATCATGGAACGTCTGGTTCCACTGTAGCAGAGCAGAAGGAAACGGACACAGACGTATGTGCAGCATTTACATTTCTGTAAGTTGCCCATTGTTGAGTATTTAGAGTATTTAGGTGGTTATGAATCTAAATGACCCTGGGCATAAAGGATAAACTAGACTTGGGCTCCTACTTTTCTAGCAAGTGACAGTCAGTCAGAAGTAGTATAGGTAGATTTACGGACACTTATAGAAAGGAAAAGTGGAATGGTTTATTTATTAACAGGTTTTTATAGAGCGCCATCAGATTACATAGTGCTTTACAGAGAATATTTAACATTCACATCAGTCCTTGCCCCATTGGAGCTACATTCTAAGTTTCCTAACACACACACACACACACACACACACAGGATAATTTATTCAGCAGTCAATTAACCAACTAGCATGTTTTTGGAGTATGGCAGGAAACCGGAGCACCCGGAGGAAACCCACACAGACACAGGGAGAACATACAAATTCCACACAAATAAGGCCTAGACGGGGAATCTAACTCACGACCTCAGTGCTGTGAAACACAAGTCACTGAGGACCGTATTTAGAATTAAGAACGTCTGGTAATTTACGCACGCAAAATACGTATGGGGTGATTTCTATTTAGTGCGCATGTGCAGACCATGGAGTTATGAAGCGTAATTGGAATGATGCGGAAGTAAATTTCGTATGACAAAAAATGCGTGCGAACATAAAAGGTCAGACGGATTATTAATAAGTAGTCGTCATTTGGAATGTAAATAGCAAAAAATGGGTGTGGTAATGTAGTAGATGTGCGGTCATATTTGCAAACGTTTCACTTCCGTCACATATACATGCGCTAACGATAAGGTTGCTTTCACAACACGGAAGTGTTCCGAAATTCGTTACTTTTGCGACACGTACTTATTTTGTATTAACGTACGGATCTATTTTGAATGCACGGAAAAGCTTCTTAAATCTGAATCCGGTCCTGAGCCACCATAGCAACTCCTAACTCCCAGTGTACTACTGCACTATTTTATGTCTGCTTAGTTTTACCTCAGCTTTGTGCTCTATAAAGCAGAAATAAAAGGATTATTGACTATAAAGTACCTGTTTTTATTTGTTTTTAAATACACCTTTTTACACAGATTTTCTGAGAGGAGAAGATGAGGACTAGTGCAATATTCAGATGTTTAGTTACTGATTGTTTAATTCATAGGGGTATATTAAAAGGATCTATCTATCTATCTATCTATCTATCTATCTATCTATCTATCTCTGTATATACATTTCTTTATTACATGCAAAAGAAGTCAATATTTTCCCTTCGTGCAAAAAACAAGTTGTATTGCAATATGATCTCCCCGGATTCCAGATGCACATTATCCTTTAAGATGGATTTGCTATTGACAATAAATGAAAAAACAAAACAAAAAACACACAGACAAACTATATAAGTAGAAATTACATTCTATAGAGCAGGAAAGCAAATCTTACCTTAATAGAGCCACTGTTGAGAATTCTTGCTGTACTGCATAAACAGGAATAAAGTGCTATGTAGAAAATACCATCTACAGTGCAGTGCCTAAAACAAAAAGGAAGTATAGAGCTACATCTACAAACCACAATGTGCATATTTTCATCCACCAAATAATATGCAAAATTAAAGTGTTAAAGGGCTACAGACACCTTCATGGACATCATATCATCAATGGACTGCAGGAAACCTTTAGGTCTTACAAGAATTCCTATCAGTCTAACTCTATTATTATTATTACTATTATTGGACCGGATCCAGACAAGCATAAAGATGATGGGCCATATGCAGAGCTTCAGCCGCATTGCATACGCGGATGGAGTTTTCCGATATGTTCTACTGCGCATGCGCATTTATTTTGTAAAGTAATCTACGCAATGCGGCCGGAGCTCTGCATACGGCTCATCATCTTTATGCTTGTGTCTTCTATCATTGAAACTCTAAATGTGTAAACTAATTTCCAGTATGATGCTATCACTGATGTATTTAAGTGTTAGGTAGTTAAATGAAGTTTAGTTGGTAGTTAGTAGGATAGAGCTACCTGATTCAATTGTTTAATCTGGTGTATATGAGATTCTCAATTTTTTGCAATAAATATATTAATAAATGTGATAATTGTAAATTTATTTTGTTCTTTATGGTTATACCGAATGCTAATAACATGCTATGGAATCAATTCTAGTAAATAGGAGACTTTTTTGGCCCCATGTCACTTTTAATGATCACTTGTGATTGTATAAGTGTGTCCACTTATTATAAGCATGTGCTTGTTTTCCAAAACGACAATGGTGCAAATGAGTGCATATATATTATGAAAAATATGTTTTATTCTGTGATGGTGCTGTGTAAAGTTTTACCGTATTATTTATTTATTTGTTTATTTATTTATTTGTTTGAATTGTGTTACGTCATACCGCTCCTCTAAAGTAGGTGCATGATTGATTAATGAGCATCCCCTGTTAAAAAGAGGGGCTGGGCATGTAGACTGGATCAGCTTGAAAAAATGCGAAACGCGTTGCTGGAAGAGACACCCTGGTTGGCTAAAATTTAGCTGTGGGACTTATTGACACCTGTCCTATGATTTATGATCAACGAGACTGTTCTTTCCTAAGGTAAACGAGTGAGAAATTCCATTTGCGAGGTGCTCTCATTTTCATGGACTTATACAGCAAAATGCTTGTCTTATGTTCCGCTGCGGGAGCTCCAATCTGTTAACTGCTTCGATACCCATAGGTCATAACAACTGTTGAGACCGTGCACAAAACAGATTCGGGTGTGTATTTGGACAAACAAAGGAGGACTTTCATCATCCCAAAGGAGTTGGGTAACCTCTTATGTGTCCTGTTGTAGCCTGAGAATTAATACTAATATGATCCACAAATGTCTGCGGATTAGATCGTTATTCACTGATCTGATACAGAGGAATGTATTTTGCATTATGTTACTAACTGTCCCACATGCTTTAGCACCTTGTATGTCTCCAATACATTATAAACACAGAATGGAAGTTGCTCAATCAATTTATAGGTAAATGTAAACAGGTGCATGAAAGGCAAGGGTTAATCTGCTAACCACAGAAACAAAGGAAAAGATAACCTCAGCAACACTGCCATAAACCAATAACAAACTATACTGTTCTGTCTCCAATCCATGTTGATGTTTTTAAGATATACTAGAAATCTTATTTTTTATTGGTGGAATATTAATTAATGTTTTATTGATTGCACCACTGTCGTTTTTTTTCAACCATCACAAAGATTTAGGAGTTTAATAATAAACTAGTTTATATCTCAGCGCTGTTTTAATCCTTATCCTTGAATAAAAAAATGTAACATTATATGTTGCAAATATCAATATGATAACTTTCACTTTCTAAATAGCACAATAACAGAATGTCTTTGGTTGCATACGTTTTACTGGTATGTGTGGTTTCATTCTATAAGACTTGCCAGTGGCTTACTTAGAAAGATAAGAGATTAAAAGTAAGATCCCTAGCAAGATAATTTCCCCTAAAACCTTAATATGTACAAGAACTGCATTTGCATTTATATGACGTCTACATTGTTAAGTTAGTTTAACAGACTTAAAATTGTAACAGGAAACACCTGTTATCTCGCTACAAAAATCTCTGGCTTTTTGGAACATACAGTCATAATGTAACAATATATTTCGGTTAGATTGTCAGTTAGGAACATTTATATATCCAACAGTCATACTATAACAATATATTTCGGTTAGATTGTCAGTTATAGTTGAATGAACGTTAATTACCGTATATGTAAGCCAAGAAAATAATATGAAAGGGTTTTTACGTGGGGGATATTTGTCAGTTTGTCTTTTAAGTTGGCAGATGTTAAACAACACCTTTTATGTCTTTTATTTCTGGTTTAAATCTGTAGCATTCACAAAATGGTGGTTGCGTAGACCAATTTATAGGTTAATGTAAACAGGTGCATAAAAGGTAATTTAAATTAACAGAGACAAAGGAAAGAAAATTCCCCAGTAACACTGCCATCAACCAGTAAAAAATTATACCAATCGATCTTTAAAATAAAATGCAGAAATGTCCATTACACACATGTGCCAAATATATGATAAGCCACCAGTCACAATCATCAATGTCTGTAATTTCATCTTGTTTCTGGTACAACTGTTATATTTTACTAATCTCTTTCATTGTTTCCAATGTAATCTATTTATCAGTTGCAAACAAACTAAACTTTTTTGAGGGCTGTAAACTAAGTCAAAAGACAAGCAACAACATACCATGTCAATGAGTTCTTATTCCAGTGACCTGTTTCATGCATCTATTTCAGTATGCATTATCTCTTAGCTTACATCTCATAATGGTTCTTAATGTGGCACAGTCTTTATGACTCAGACTGTAAATGAGAGATTATGGAGATATTAATGTTATTACACTGTGAGTGAATGTAGATTTTTAGAATGAGTATTTTTGTAATTGACCCAGGAAAGTTGTAATATTGCTAAATCAACAGAAACAAAGGAAATTTAAAAGCCACATACTGAGGCCACACAAACCAGAGACCATTCTAAGCTTATGAGCTGAGTCCAGTTACCTCTGTCTGTTCCTTGGTTACTCAGGACTGGATTCAGACTTAAGTAAGTGCTTGACATTTGTTACTCCTGGGCTAAACCATGTTGATTGCAGGGGGAGTCGAGTTAATTGTATTATTTGCATGCAGGGATAGATCTTTGAATTGCTTACTGCACACAGATACTGACCAGCTTTACTATCACACTGTTATTTAGACTTGGGATAGAAGACATCACCTCTCAACTCTAATACTGTTTGCAACAGATGAAATATGACTCCCCCTGCAATCAACATGGTTTAGCCCAGGAGTAACTAATTTCAAGCACTGATCTTTGAATACTGCACACAGATACTGACCAGCTTTACTATCACACTGTTATTTAGACTTGGGATAGAAGACATCACCTCTCAACTCTAAAGCTGGGCACACACTAGAGCGATTATCGTATCGTCACGCGATTCTAGATAATTGTTGCAATTTTCCCGCTAGTGAGAGGTAACGATATCGGTGCCATAGACTATACGATAATTCGTCCGATTAATAAAAAATAAAAAGGGGGGGGCGATGCGATTTTTCTGTTATCGTAGTTGTAAAAATCGTTTGTGCCCACAAACTAAGCGATAATCGTCACATGCTTTACATAAGGGGCAGATACGAGTGTGATTGACAGAGGCATTTTAGGAATCATGCCGGAACCGGATGGTAAGGTAAAATAATTTCCTGTCGACTACATTGCGACCGTTCGTGATCAGCCTTTGTGGTCATTGTTCGTGAGCTGCCTTTGTTTTTGAAAGAAAATTCTGTCTACTTTTCGTAAAAGGTATATTTTATTTTACTGACTATCTGTTTATGTGTATATGACAGAAAATGTGTGTATGTGTATGTAACAAGCCATGTGTTTATATGTTTTTTACAGAGCATATCTGTATATGTATATAACAGAGCATGTATGTATATGTATGTAACTGGTCATGTGTGTATATGTTTTTAACAGAGCATATCTGTATATGTATATAACAGAGCATGTATGTATATGTATGTAACTGGTCATGTGTGTATATGTTTTTAACAGAGCATATCTGTATATGTATATAACAGAGCATGTATGTATATGTATGTAACTGGTCATGTGTGTATATGTTTTTAACAGAGCATATCTGTATATGTATATAACAGAGCATGTATGTATATGTATGTAACTGGTCATGTGTGTATATGTTTTTAACAGAGCATATCTGTATATGTATATAACAGAGCATGTATGTATATGTATGTAACTGGTCATGTGTGTATATGTTTTTAACAGAGCATATCTGTATATGTATATAACAGAGCATGTATGTATATGTATGTAACTGGTCATGTGTGTATATGTTTTTAACAGAGCATATCTGTATATGTATATAACAGAGCATGTATGTATATGTATGTAACTGGTCATGTGTGTATATGTTTTTAACAGAGCATATCTGTATATGTATATAACAGAGCATGTATGTATATGTATGTAACTGGTCATGTGTGTATATGTTTTTAACAGAGCATATCTGTATATGTATATAACAGAGCATGTATGTATATGTATGTAACTGGTCATGTGTGTATATGTTTTTAACAGAGCATATCTGTATATGTATATAACAGAGCATGTATGTATATGTATGTAACTGGTCATGTGTGTATATGTTTTTAACAGAGCATATCTGTATATGTATATAACAGAGCATGTATGTATATGTATGTAACTGGTCATGTGTGTATATGTTTTTAACAGAGCATATCTGTATATGTATATAACAGAGCATGTATGTATATGTATGTAACTGGTCATGTGTGTATATGTTTTTAACAGAGCATATCTGTATATGTATATAACAGAGCATGTATGTATATGTATGTAACTGGTCATGTGTGTATATGTTTTTAACAGAGCATATCTGTATATGTATATAACAGAGCATGTATGTATATGTATGTAACTGGTCATGTGTGTATATGTTTTTAACAGAGCATATCTGTATATGTATATAACAGAGCATGTATGTATATGTATGTAACTGGTCATGTGTGTATATGTTTTTAACAGAGCATATCTGTATATGTATATAACAGAGCATGTATGTATATGTATGTAACTGGTCATGTGTGTATATGTTTTTAACAGAGCATATCTGTATATGTATATAACAGAGCATGTATGTATATGTATGTAACTGGTCATGTGTGTATATGTTTTTAACAGAGCATATCTGTATATGTATATAACAGAGCATGTATGTATATGTATGTAACTGGTCATGTGTGTATATGTTTTTAACAGAGCATATCTGTATATGTATATAACAGAGCATGTATGTATATGTATGTAACTGGTCATGTGTGTATATGTTTTTAACAGAGCATATCTGTATATGTATATAACAGAGCATGTATGTATATGTATGTAACTGGTCATGTGTGTATATGTTTTTAACAGAGCATATCTGTATATGTATATAACAGAGCATGTATGTATATGTATGTAACTGGTCATGTGTGTATATGTTTTTAACAGAGCATATCTGTATATGTATATAACAGAGCATGTATGTATATGTATGTAACTGGTCATGTGTGTATATGTTTTTAACAGAGCATATCTGTATATGTATATAACAGAGCATGTATGTATATGTATGTAACTGGTCATGTGTGTATATGTTTTTAACAGAGCATATCTGTATATGTATATAACAGAGCATGTATGTATATGTATGTAACTGGTCATGTGTGTATATGTTTTTAACAGAGCATATCTGTATATGTATATAACAGAGCATGTATGTATATGTATGTAACTGGTCATGTGTGTATATGTTTTTAACAGAGCATATCTGTATATGTATATAACAGAGCATGTATGTATATGTATGTAACTGGTCATGTGTGTATATGTTTTTAACAGAGCATATCTGTATATGTATATAACAGAGCATGTATGTATATGTATGTAACTGGTCATGTGTGTATATGTTTTTAACAGAGCATATCTGTATATGTATATAACAGAGCATGTATGTATATGTATGTAACTGGTCATGTGTGTATATGTTTTTAACAGAGCATATCTGTATATGTATATAACAGAGCATGTATGTATATGTATGTAACTGGTCATGTGTGTATATGTTTTTAACAGAGCATATCTGTATATGTATATAACAGAGCATGTATGTATATGTATGTAACTGGTCATGTGTGTATATGTTTTTAACAGAGCATATCTGTATATGTATATAACAGAGCATGTATGTATATGTATGTAACTGGTCATGTGTGTATATGTTTTTAACAGAGCATATCTGTATATGTATATAACAGAGCATGTATGTATATGTATGTAACTGGTCATGTGTGTATATGTTTTTAACAGAGCATATCTGTATATGTATATAACAGAGCATGTATGTATATGTATGTAACTGGTCATGTGTGTATATGTTTTTAACAGAGCATATCTGTATATGTATATAACAGAGCATGTATGTATATGTATGTAACTGGTCATGTGTGTATATGTTTTTAACAGAGCATATCTGTATATGTATATAACAGAGCATGTATGTATATGTATGTAACTGGTCATGTGTGTATATGTTTTTAACAGAGCATATCTGTATATGTATATAACAGAGCATGTATGTATATGTATGTAACTGGTCATGTGTGTATATGTTTTTAACAGAGCATATCTGTATATGTATATAACAGAGCATGTATGTATATGTATGTAACTGGTCATGTGTGTATATGTTTTTAACAGAGCATATCTGTATATGTATATAACAGAGCATGTATGTATATGTATGTAACTGGTCATGTGTGTATATGTTTTTAACAGAGCATATCTGTATATGTATATAACAGAGCATGTATGTATATGTATGTAACTGGTCATGTGTGTATATGTTTTTAACAGAGCATATCTGTATATGTATATAACAGAGCATGTATGTATATGTATGTAACTGGTCATGTGTGTATATGTTTTTAACAGAGCATATCTGTATATGTATATAACAGAGCATGTATGTATAT
Source organism: Limnodynastes dumerilii (assembly GCA_011038615.1). Lineage (NCBI taxonomy): Eukaryota > Metazoa > Chordata > Amphibia > Anura > Limnodynastidae > Limnodynastes > Limnodynastes dumerilii. Next base: position 101,295 of record WWET01001005.1, read on the forward strand.
GTATGTAACTGGTCATGTGTGTATATGTTTTTAACAGAGCATATCTGTATATGTATATAACAGAGCATGTATGTATATGTATGTAACTGGTCATGTGTGTATATGTTTTTAACAGAGCATATCTGTATATGTATATAACAGAGCATGTATGTATATGTATGTAACTGGTCATGTGTGTATATGTTTTTAACAGAGCATATCTGTATATGTATATAACAGAGCATGTATGTATATGTATGTAACTGGTCATGTGTGTATATGTTTTTAACAGAGCATATCTGTATATGTATATAACAGAGCATGTATGTATATGTATGTAACTGGTCATGTGTGTATATGTTTTTAACAGAGCATATCTGTATATGTATATAACAGAGCATGTATGTATATGTATGTAACTGGTCATGTGTGTATATGTTTTTAACAGAGCATATCTGTATATGTATATAACAGAGCATGTATGTATATGTATGTAACTGGTCATGTGTGTATATGTTTTTAACAGAGCATATCTGTATATGTATATAACAGAGCATGTATGTATATGTATGTAACTGGTCATGTGTGTATATGTTTTTAACAGAGCATATCTGTATATGTATATAACAGAGCATGTATGTATATGTATGTAACTGGTCATGTGTGTATATGTTTTTAACAGAGCATATCTGTATATGTATATAACAGAGCATGTATGTATATGTATGTAACTGGTCATGTGTGTATATGTTTTTAACAGAGCATATCTGTATATGTATATAACAGAGCATGTATGTATATGTATGTAACTGGTCATGTGTGTATATGTTTTTAACAGAGCATATCTGTATATGTATATAACAGAGCATGTATGTATATGTATGTAACTGGTCATGTGTGTATATGTTTTTAACAGAGCATATCTGTATATGTATATAACAGAGCATGTATGTATATGTATGTAACTGGTCATGTGTGTATATGTTTTTAACAGAGCATATCTGTATATGTATATAACAGAGCATGTATGTATATGTATGTAACTGGTCATGTGTGTATATGTTTTTAACAGAGCATATCTGTATATGTATATAACAGAGCATGTATGTATATGTATGTAACTGGTCATGTGTGTATATGTTTTTAACAGAGCATATCTGTATATGTATATAACAGAGCATGTATGTATATGTATGTAACTGGTCATGTGTGTATATGTTTTTAACAGAGCATATCTGTATATGTATATAACAGAGCATGTATGTATATGTATGTAACTGGTCATGTGTGTATATGTTTTTAACAGAGCATATCTGTATATGTATATAACAGAGCATGTATGTATATGTATGTAACTGGTCATGTGTGTATATGTTTTTAACAGAGCATATCTGTATATGTATATAACAGAGCATGTATGTATATGTATGTAACTGGTCATGTGTGTATATGTTTTTAACAGAGCATATCTGTATATGTATATAACAGAGCATGTATGTATATGTATGTAACTGGAAGGTTATAAATAGGATTTGCAGCGGGATAGATGGTGTGGGCAGTGTGATGGTGTGGGCAGTGTAATGGTGTGGGCAATGTAGTGGTATGGGCAGTGTGATGGTGTGGGCAGTGTGATGATATGGGCAGTGTAATGGTGTGGGCAGTGAGATTGCTAGTATGGCAGCGTGATAGTGAAAATAGGATGGGCAGCAGTATAAGTAGCATGGGAAGTGGTATAGAAGGTCAGTGCCACTTAAAAATATGTTACATTGTGTGACCTAATTAATAAGTTAGATTGTGCGACTTAATAATTTGTTACATTGTGTGATTTAATTAACATTTTGATTCATTTGTTACATTGAGGTATATCATTTGTCAGGCCTTATGCATTCTCTGATATAACACCATAGTAATGACATTTATGATGATTTTAAAATTCCTGATGGTGACGCAGCCGTCTATACACTGAAAAACCAGTGTAATAATGTTAATTCTAAAGTGCTCCAGTGGTTTACTGACAACCACCCTGTAAGAACGGATTATGGGCCACTGCTGTGGGCTTGCCCCCCCAGGCTAAAATTTGCCATCCAGCCCCTGATGTTCAGTGTAAAAAAGTATCCACAATCCGACTGAAGGTCAGCAAATGGAACTATGTGCTTCCACCAGGAGATCATTTTTCATGCTATTCTATGCCGTTTAGACCATACTTGCAAACTCTCTCGGAACATCCTGGAGATTCCTGGAATATTGTTAAGCCCCCTTTGTCTATTCAGAGAGAGGGAAAAGGTCCCAGAAGTGTGCACTGTGGAGCTGCAGTACAGTACAGCCGATACTTGCTGCTTAGAGCTAAGGGGCCAGATCCAGACATAATAATGACAGCTAATTTACATCTGGCTGTGGGAATGGGGTGTAGGTTCCCATAGCGAATAGCTCCCAGTCAGTTTCGAACTCGAAGAGGCATAACACCAAACACGGTGTTCTATTAGGTAAGTAAAAAATACCCTAATTCTAACCCTAAGTCACCCCCCACAGACGAACCCTATATCCCCCCCACAGCCTAACCCTAATCCTCCCCATCTCAGCTTAACCGTAAGTCCCCCCACCCGCAGCCTAACCCTAATTCACTCCCCCAGCCTAACCCTAAGTTCCTGGAGAGGGTTACTCACCCCTCCGTTGCTCAGGTCCAGCGGTGGCTTTCCTGAAAATGAATGAGTATGCGCATCGCACCCTTTCATAAAAAAAAAATTCTGCGGTGTATCACATTCGAAATAGGGACAGCCGAAAAGCTACTATTGACTGTCACTATTTCGCAATGTGACACATCGCTGCAGGGACTCGCAACGGTGAAAATGCACTGCGCATGTGCGCGGCAGATGTTACGCATCGTAACTCTGGTCATGCGTAAAGTGTCCACATGAAAGTAAAATTATTTGTACATTATTTATCAGTGTACACTAATATAACAAAAAAACACACACAATATAACATTTAACAAATAACATTTATTCATCTGAAAACCTTAAAACATTAAAAACATGAGTTTTTTTTTATTTAATTTAATTTTCCAAATTAAAAAAAAAAATGTAATTCTTTAAATTTTGCTTCCAGTTCAGATAAAATTTGTGATGCTCTTTGTATGTAACGGTAAAAATGTGGTTTTATTTGTAATTATAATAAAAAAATTAAAAATATTAAAAGTAAATAATTCACCAGAGAACCCACGTCCAGGCTTTTACATGCAGCGGATATCCGCATCTAAGTGTGGTGTCTTATATTTATGGAAATCAGCTGCTTACTCTTTAATGAGCAGCTGAAACTTATTATTATTATTTTATTTTTAAGTGTCTGAACAAAACCATTTGCACCATGGGCCTGATCCAAGCGAAAATTCGTGAAAAAAAACGCACTACGCATGTGCAGTATGACAACTTCCGGTCAACTGAAGGACATGAGCGAACAGCGAGCGTATTTTCAGCGTATTTTTCGCCCAAGGGGCGTGCGTTTTGTACGACGATAGTCTGGACGCTCGAGTTACTACACAGAGGCGGGGATAGCCATTTAAATTGTACAGTATGGGCGTGCTAAGCCCCGTACGACCAGCGTATCGGTACGAAAATTCGCACGTACGCTGGAAAAACTTAGGGTAGGGTTCAGCCGGCGTAAGCAGGTACAATCAATGGGAGTGTTATGGGCGTGAAAGTTTATACGCCCGGGCGAACGTACGCTACGCTCGTGGGCGATTGCGGTCGTAGGTCTGGATCAGGCCCCATGTCTGTGTTTGGTGTAAACAAAAAGTCGTATGTGCGTTCTAATTCGGATGCGGATACGTGCAGACCTGCAAGTAGACGTCCCATTTTCGCATTAACATATCTCATCACGCCCCCTTTTGCATAGTAAAACAAACGGATTTGTATGCAGTTGCAAGGCTTGAATAGCGAGTGCAATACGGACACATTTTTCTGCTCACACATGTGCATTAGTGGAAATCCACACCGCATCCGTGCTCTTTTTGCACGGATACGCAACTCTGAATCTGGTCCCTAAATTATAATAAAGTTCTTTATTTCTCTTTAATTATACTCAAATTATCCCCATTATATGGCTATATATAACCTATACCACACAGTGCAAAAATCACTTCACTTATACCTAAGAAAAGAGAGATGCCACAACTCTGGAACAGATGCAAAGTAGTTTTCTTACTTCTGCATTTGAATGTAACCCTTTGTACATCAGATAAAGATACCATATGTTACTTAAGTAAGAACATAGCAATATATTCTAAGTTGTGTAAGTTTTATCTCTTCTTGGTAACTATGAGAAAACTTCCATTATTATGATAGAGTAACTAAAAAATATTGAATACAGCAACAACTGTGAGATAAAAAAATAAAGAAGGGCAAATGAATATTTTAATTAATTTTAAAACCTTAAAAATGTACTTTCTCAAACTAATAAATAAATAAATATTCTCTCATTGCTATTTTTCTCCCACTTCTATTATTCTCCCACTAAAATAAAAAGAGGTGTAAAATATATGCCTGAGTATGCTCGAGCAATGGGAAATAATAGAGAAAAAAAGAAAAAAGACTAGAGGAACTAAACATGTATAGCTTGGAGCAGAGAAGAGCCAGCAAGGTTTTGTCAGCCGTTTTCACATACATCAAGGGATGTAACCAGGTACAGGAGAGTGGAATTTTTCAATTAGAACGCAAGGGCATATGTATAAACTGGAGGGTGGCAGGCTCAGAGCAAATGTATGGAGAAATGACTTGGGTAGTTGATAAGTGGAATATCCTCCCATCTGAGGTGGTGGAGGCTAACATAGTAGAACCATTTAAATATGCTTGAGATCACCTATATTCAGGATCCAATCGGGTCTAGGGACAGCCGGCCGGATTCAGACCCCTGCACGTTTTCTGTGCGTGCGGGGGTCTGTAATTACGCAAGCGAGAGGGAAGTGCACACCCCGTCACTCCCCTCTCACATGTGGGCCTTATGGCAGCTTACACTGCCATAAGCCTGTCTAAAATGTAGTGTGTGGATTAGTGGTCCGTACGACCGCTGATCCGCTACAGTGTGGGAGTCCCCTCCCACACTCTACACTTGACATGCTTACCCCCGCCCGTTTTAGCGGGCAGAAAGGAAGCCCAGCGCATTTACCTCGGATTGTTGATACGCTATAGTAATCCTAGCGTAACATCTGGAGGGCGTAACATCTGGAGGGTGCATGCACCTTGTGTGCATAAATCACCTAACGTTACTAAATGTGAATCCCGTCCTGCATTGTTAAAAAAAAAAAAATGGCCAGACTGAATGGGCTATGTTGCTCTTATCTGCCGTCACATTCTAGGTATGTTTCTATGCAGAATGTGTTTTTCAGCACATTAAAATACATGTTACAAATAGCAAAAGAGAACAAGAAACAGATCCTCTGCTGTTATTGTTGGCTTTTTTCTGCTAAAACAAAGAACGGTCTGAATAACCAAAATATGAGTTGTGCCTATTGTTTTATTAATATTGCATTTAAAAGCAATTGCTGAATCTCTCAACCCCATTCAGAATGATGGTTCTGGAGAAACCTGAAGTGATTTGTTGCTTTATTAAATGGCCAAATTAAGGAAGAGAGCTTAAATATGGAGATAACCAAACTTTTCTTTTTAAATAAACCCTATAATTACAGAAGTGGACATGATCACACATGATTACCAATAGTCGGCCTATAGTTTATTATTTTTACTGCATAAGATCTTTAGCCAGAATATCAATTTATCATAGTTGAAGATATAACTTTCCAATGATAGTATTTCATTGAATTTCTTTATTACAATAAAAGATTACATCCTATATTAAAAACAATCAATTTTTATTACCATAGTAAATAACTGATGAATGTTTTAGAATATGTATCAATTGTATTGCTACTTCTTAAGATGCTTTTTTAACGTGTATGCATTGTTGTACAGAGTTGGACTATTTTGTACAATCAATTATTTTGCCACTAGGCGGTGCTATTTAGCTATATAAATTGTTTGCGTTCCCAAACAGAACAGGAGTAGATATAGCAAAGGTCTGCTATCTGTTACATAGGGCCTCATTTACTAAAGTAAATTTTTACCCATGATTACAAATCGACCTATGTCGCCACGATTTACCCACGATTTTTTGGCTAAAATTGTTGTATTTACGAACATCTAATTTTTCCCCGCTATTTTCAATCCCCGTCGAGTCTCATCGATTTTTCAAGGGCTAAATCGCTGTGCTTTTCTATTTTCCGTTGGAAAATCCCAGTCGCTTTGTAGATCTAAAAAAAAAACAGAAGCGCAGCATGTGTGGAAAGCTTAGCATGGCTGCGCTGGAGGTAAGTTAACACATTAGGGGGCATTGTTATACAGTGTAAAGAATTTTTTAATGCACACATGTATGCCTATGTATGTATGTTTTTACACATTGTTTTTTTTTTTTCATGCACCACACACAGCGCAGCATGTTTAGAAGGCTTACCATGCTGACGCTGATATTACTAAAAGCAGGGCTGGATTAAGGCTTTGGGGGGCCCGGGGCACTTAAGACAGGGGCCCTATGATCTAAAATTAAGAGCATAGGACTGGATTCTCATTTAAGAAGAAAGCTTCTGTTCATATTTCTACGCACTTAAGAAGCTTTCTTCTTAAGTGAGAATCCGGTTCATAGTGTCTATGCCCCATAATTATTACACTCTGCCCAACTTCTGTGTCCCCAACTGGTGTTGCACCTCTCTTTACTTACTTTTCTTACCTTTTATTACCCTGCTTTCTTCTATCTTCTGCCCTCTCTTTTTCTTAATCCTGTGAATCACAGAGATTAGTCTTGCTCTGCAGTGTGCTCTTGCCTCTTCTCAAGGCTTGCCTCTGGCTGGCTCTCAGTCTTCTTGATCTGTTCGTTGTCGGTGTCCTCTCAGTCTTGCCGCTCTCCACTCTTGCTCCTCTTCAGTCCTCACTTTATGGCTGGGTGTGATGATGGGCCTGATCCAGAGCTACGATGCTACACTGAGCGCTGTAGCGCTCAGCGTAACATCACTGCTCTGGCCTGACACTCCCCCTGTGCAGGCGTATGGCCCCTTCCTTACGCCGGCTGAAGGCTACCCTAACTTCAGC
>WWET01001005.1:116100-145737 GCA_011038615.1 Limnodynastes dumerilii
TACAGTGCCTCATTTTACCTTTACTCTGCACTATCTCATGGTACATAGTACCACAGTTGCTTCACTTACCTGTATGCTCTAAGGGTGTATTCTCTCCTATCTCCACACACGGTACTCCAGGAGTCGCGACCTACTACTTGGGGTGCAGCCAAGCCCAACCCCACCACCAGGGGCAATGGTGAACACCACCCGAAGGTAGACCTCGCATCCTGGTGCTACTGTGCGTCACACCCTAACATTTACCTTGTCTGTCTCAGTCTTGCCTGTCTATATTTACCTGCAATCTGTACCTTGCCGCAGATATTCATAACACAAACGTACGTCAGTACTTACAAGGATAGGGCAGACCCTTCACTTACGATGGTACCCCCGTTATGACTAGGTCTGCAGATGTATGGCTTGGCGGAGAGCACTCCCAGTCCGAGAGACTGTATTCCGAACATGATACAGCCGCCAGTCGATAATGGCTGTATCGTTGCTTGAAAAAGCTGAAAATAGAAATTTGCTATTGGAAATGGGAACCTATTTCTCTGTTCCCAATAGCGAGAGGCTGCGGCTGTTGGTGGCAGGCAGATCAGTAATAGGCAGTGGCAGCTGTGGTGGGCTACGGCTTTGGTTAGGGCTTAAGGGGAAGGTAAGGGTTAGGCTGTGGAGTACTGAGGGTTAGGCTGTGGGAAAGGGAATTTTAGGAAAGGGTTAAGGGTGGTATTAGGTTAAACACTTACTTTTCGACTCTGCAATCAGCCTTAGTACGATTGTCTCTCAAAATAAAGACCATCGTACTGGAGAAGCACACGTGCTCTTGACTACACAATCTTTATGATTCAGGGAGCGCTTCTAGCATTTTGGGGTCCTCCCAGAAAAAAAAAAAAAATCACATGACTTCTGTGCAAAACAGGTACAATAAAGGTATAAACATGTTTCAATGTATATACATTATGCGCTTGTTCTTTTAATAAAGAGCCTTTTCACGCTATATAATTGACCTCCCTCTAGACTCTCCCTAGCATTGGTTCTATGACATCATATATTTCGATGTCTGTGTACCACGTTCATGTGGAAGCAGATCGTTCACAACATGAAGCTTCTCATTTTTCAGGGGATTGCACAGAGTGACACAGCCAAATGATTCGCTTTTAATTTATTTTCCGCTGAAAGAGAAAATGTCAAAGGAGCTTTTGTCCAAGTTCTGACACCACAGTGATTTGCTAAAAAAAGATCTGTGATTGAGCGGCTAACTGCTCAGCAACCCGGCACTTTCCCATGGCAGGGCTGACTATAGCTTGCATGTAAAGTTATCATTTCCAGTTTCTGGTAAACTATCACAGACCACAATTAAAATGGTTTTTCCCTTTGAAGTTAGTTTTTTTTTTCTCTTGCTAAATGAGACAATATGGAGAACAGCATTACCCCACCCTGGATGGCTCTACCCCAACCGGTCACAGTAACCGACTCTTTTATGAGCCGGGTGTCTTTGATATTGTAAATTTAGCTGCTTGATACAGTATAATATTCCTTCAATATGGAGATTTACATAATTTCTAAATGCATCTTTAAAGTTTACATAACCTTAAAAAATAAAACATAGTAAATAATTATAGAATTCTAGATTGTTTCATGTAATTTCTGTCATGCATGACAAAAAAAACTGTACAACCCATTATCTAATTTCTTCAGTTCTGCCAAGTTCTTGATACATTGGGTGAATGTTGAAGGAACATTGTTCTACAGCATTGCTAATCAGAGGTGGAGATTGATGGCACAATTCATGTCTCCTGTTACCTATTTCCTATTAGTGATATTTGTCAAGGCACTGTACAGCTAATGATGAGAAGCTCACTGGTTTGCCCATGCCTCTTTTTCTGGGCAGAAGCAATGCAAAAAAGTGTAAACTACAAAAATAATGCTATATAATAGAGGTGGGGAACCTTTTGTTCTGCCAAGGTCTATTTCGATATTTATATCATCATTCGCAGGCCATACAAAATTATCAACTTGAAAATTATGCTGCGATTTTTTGCCAAAAATGTAATCATCCCTAAATTGTAACTCACCCCTTATGTAATGTATTGCACCCCTAATGTGAGCTTTGGAAGAAAATGGCAGCAAGGTCCTGGAGATCCAGCAGCTGCCACATGCAGGCTGCCCCCCCCCCCCAATGAACAGGATCCAGGAATATGGAGGGTCTCAGGGTCTTAGCTGCCACCAGGGACCCAGGAGCAGATCAGGATCCGGAGCCTGCAGGATCCCGCCGCAAGATGCAGCCCTCACCTCCAGAGAGCTGGAGGCGGGCAAAGTGATTTTGCAGCCTAGTGCACCAGAGCAATGGAGACCATGATCGGTAGCCAAGCCACACCCCTGCTTGAGTCCCACCTGCGAAGAGCCAGACCAAATTATTTTTGTGGGCCTTATACAGCCCTGGAAGTATAGAAAACTATACAGTTGCAATTCAGACACATAGGGGAGGCCCTAATGCTAATGCAATCAGCTGGGGGGAAAGGAGCATCTTTGGGCCCCATTTGAAATTTGCTATAGGGCTCGGTGTCGCAAAGATCCACCCCAATATTACATGGAAATATAAATACAAAATATTTTTCCTTTGGGTCCTCAAAATTACATTGTTATTAATGGCAAAGAAATATATATAGATTGTCAAGAATGAACACTTGTATAAATGTTTTGTTTTGATATATGTAACAGGAACACTGATAAAACTCATGTAGAAATGCCCCGGGTTGATGAATGCTGAAGAATTTTATTATTCAACCCCCATGTAACTGTAATTCAGCTCATGTGCGCATTGTGAAGACTTTCCACAACAGAGAACTAATTCTTAACTCACTTGGAATCTCTTGCCTCTTCCTCTGTCTTTACAGAAAAAAAAAGTCCTGACTCAGAATTGGGGTAAAGGTCACAAAGGAAAAGCTTATAACAGAGAAGTTTTCTGCTTAGGTTCTGTGTAAGTCACTACCAATACAGAAGATATAACTGTTTTATGAATGATTTCACCTTGTGTAACCTGAATACTATATATTTCCTTACAACTTGAATACATAGATATTACCAGACAGTGACATGGCTAGAAGTGAATTCATCTTTTTATTACTTTGCAATATTAACTTACCCTGTTCTGTCCAGCGTTTCTATGTTCAATCTCCTTTTTGTAGGATTTGTTTTACTGACTTCTCTTTGTAAATAAATAATGATCATTATAAAATAATACTGTTCCACAAGGTGCCACTTGGAATAATAACATTTTGTACCTCCCAATATTTACAATCCCGAAAACAGGACTAATAAGCCCTGAATAAGCCCTGCCCAATGTCCACCCCAGTCCCACCTAAACTCCACCCCCATTATTTTTGCTCAGTCACACAGGACCAAATAACACATTCCCTCCAACATGACCCATTCCATTAGTTACAAAATACTCTGCTCCTCAGTTTCCAACTGTCAGTTACTATGGTAACCACCTTTGTAGAAGAGGTAAATAGTTTTTTAAATATCAGTTAATTCATTTAAACCAGGTAAGTGACAGTTGGAAGATCAGGAGCAGAGTATATTATACCTAATGGAATGGGTCATGTTGGAGGGACTGATAACATAGTAAACAAATAAAAAAACCCTGCCATCCAAAATCAACAATGCTCACAACGCACACAAATCACCAAAGGGATTATATTTTAGTTCATTACTTGAAACACATACCGTCTTTTACATACAAAGCAACAACAGCTTTAAATTGACACCTTAAACTGCCCAATAGTAAATGCAGCGGTTTCAGTCCACCGGAAATATGTGGTAATGTCCAGCGGTTTCAAACCACCACCAAACACAAATTTTAGTGTATTTAGTCCTTAGGGCCAGATTTACTAAGCTGTGGGAATGGAAATGTGGAGATGTTGCCCATAGCAACCAATCAGATTCTAGTTAACATTTTCTAGTATGTAATAGAATAGAAGTGAGAGCTAGAATCTGATTGGTTACTTTTCCTTTCCCGCAGCTTAGTAAACCTAGCCCTTAGTTTTGTCCATCGCTGACACCCTCTTGTAGGATTCTGTGGCAAATCCACATAAACATAAATAAAACAACCCTCTCAGGCTGTTTAGCATAAATCCTTCTTGGCACTTTTCCAGACCCATGTCCTTGCCGGAATAAAATAGGGCTCCGTGATAATGGCTTTGGTTCTAGTCTTTTGTAATGGATTTACAAAAAGGCTGGATTTATAGTGTAGATGTTCTTATACTGAGTACACACATTGCCTGGAGTTCTCACGTCAGCAATGTCATGCTGTATACAGATGAAACACACATTACAAGCCTGCATTGTAATGACCAGGCTCGCATGCTGGGCTTTTAAAATGGTTACTTTGCCAAAAAAAATGGATTGGCATGTGTACAAATTGCAGCACAACCCTACAACATGTGTGGTTCATATGTGCTTAACAATCACAGACTGCTTAAGGCCATTATAATTAACGGCCGCATAAAACTTCAAGCTATAGGGATTCATTGATAAAAGTTAGACTAGGAAAATAATTTTTATTCTCTGCTCAAATTTTTGGCATTTCCTTAAGTCCCAGTTACAGGAGAATCAGTAACAATACAACTGACAGCACTGTTTTATAACTCATGCTTCAGGCGTTATTATAAATCAGGGTTGTTGACTTTTAAAAGCTTCCCTCTGGGAGATCCCAGAGGGAAGCCATAGATGCATGCAGGGGGTGGGGCTTAACAGTGCAATTTATGCAAATTGCGTCATTAAGCCCAGCCCCTCGACTATCAATTACCCCTTTCGTGGGGTGTCATAGGGATGGGGGTGGGGCTTGATGACACAATTTGTGTCATCAAGTCCCTCCCTGTCCCAAGCAACACTAGTTGCAAGGCAGGGGGGCAGGACTTGAGGCTGTGGTTTCATGGAAGTCCCTTGCGGGAGATTTGCCGGCTCTCCCAGGATACCGGGAGATCTGCCTGAATTTCGGGACTCTTCCGGCCATTCCGGGAAAGTCGGCAACTATGTTATTAATCCCCTTCTTCATAGTCCAGTGTAGAATATTTGCCCTAGTGGGGTACACATTGGGAGACTTGTAAAGTTCGGGCATTGCTTCCTGGAATCTCGGAAGAGTAGACATATGTCCTGTCCAGGGGTGTATCTATGGGACCAGCGCCCCTGGCAAAGTAAGGGACCGGCGCCCCCCACCACCCATTTTTTCCCTGCTACTTATACTTCTATCATGTGCCACCAAATATCCTTATCATGTATCTATAGCTTCAACCCCCCCCAGTATCCCCATCATGTGTCTCCAGTCCCCCATACTTATATCATGTATATCATAAAGGTTAGGCTGTGGGACGAGTAAGGAGGGTTAGGACTTGGGCAGGGTTAAGGTTAGATTGTGGGAAGGGGATGATTAATGTTAGGATCAGGGCCGGTGCCTGGGTGTGCAGCATATTTCTGCAAACTTTTAATTTCTGCTTAACAATTTAACATTTAACACCAGAGACCATCCTACATTATAGTAAACATGTGAGTGTCATAAAACACAATCTTATAACCACTATAAAAGAAAGTAATTCATAGTCACCACTATACAATAGAGGCAGTGTCCTAGTCTCCGCTATACACTTTCTACTTCAGCCTACAAAACACAGTTTGCCACACAACACAGACTATATATCTAATCATCCATGTCATCATCCGCTCTTATTACTCCCCATCATGTGTCTCCAGCTCCCAGTATTCCCCATCATATCTCCAGCTCCCATTATTCACCATTCCTTTCTCCCCAGCTCCCAGTATTCCCTATTCATGTCTATCTAGCTCCCAGTATACCCTATTCATGTCTCTTAAGCGCCCAGTGTTCCCCATCAGGTGTCTCCAACTCCCAGTATTCCCCATAAATTTCTCTCCAGCTCCCACTATACCCCATTATGTCTCTCCAGCTCCCAGTACTCCCAATCATGTGTCTCCAGCTCCCAGTATTCACCATTTCTTTCTCCCCAGCTCCCAGTATTCCCTATTCATGTCTATCTAGCTCCCAGTATACCCTATTCATGTCTCTTAAGCTCCCAGTGTTCCCCATCATGTGTCTCCAACTCCCAGTATCCACCATAAATTTCTCTCCAGCTTCCACTATACCCCATTATGTCTCTCCAGCTCCCAGTATTTCCCATCATGTGTCTTCCAGCTCCCACTATGTGCTTAACCAGGCCTATTGGTTTTATTGCAGATAACTTTCAGTATAATAGTGCACAGCAGGGAAAAGGTTACTACCTTCAGTAAGTTGGTGCTGGTTACACAGAAGCAGCAGGTATATACAAGTTACAGCAGTCTTGATACAGCAGGGTTTTGCACAGTCTGCTGGGATTGTGGGCAATGTGACTGTCAATGCTCTGTAACTCAGGGCAGCAGTAACGGCGATCCACACTGCACTTTATATATCGCTCTGAATGGCGTGGAGATGTTGCATATGCTCAGTAGTGATTGTCAGCCTAGCGCTGATGTCATCTCTGAGCTCCTTCCGCAGCATCCACCACTAGAGGGCCAGCTGTCTGTGGATATAAGGAGAGGAAACATTGCTGTTAGCGGGTCTCTCCTGAGCATGCACTGCCACTCCAGTGGATCAGCTCCTCTCCAGCCTGGCGCCGGTCTGCACTGCATCCCCCCTGCGGGCCACATCATGCCGGCCATGGTTAGGATGAAGAAAATAGCACCCGTTGCTGTTATAATTTTTTTTGTAGACATCCCAATCGCAGAAAAAACGCTTTTGCTCGGAAATCTGTCAAAAACTGGTGGCGGTTGTTATTTCATTGCCAGAAAGTGATCTGTCGAACTATATTGTCACAATCTGGGTTGGATCAGAATCAGTTATGGGTTCCGAGGGGTGTGTAGAACAGTGGGTGCTTGCGCATAAGATACAGGTGGAACTAGAGACGATGCAGCAGACTGCTGGACTAAACTGGAATGCTGGACTGGACTGGACAACGGACTGCTGGAGAGCAGGCAGGCTGGTAACAGAGGTGCAGGTAATGCTGGCGGCAGTAGTGCAGGTAATGCTGGCGGCAGTAGTGCAGGGAATTAATAGAGGCAGTAGTGCATGTAATGCTGGTAACCTTGGAGAAGCAGGCTTGATTAGTGAAGCCGCTGGCTTGGAGAAGCAAACTTGATTGGAGAACCAGTTGGGCTAGGAGAAGCAAGTTTCACTAGCAAGGGATTCAGGTAGCAGGAAGCAAGACGGACTGGGCTGGTTGCAAGACAAGCTGGAACCAGGTACCTTGAGTAACCAAGTTGTTCTGGCACTGAGGGATCAGTGCACAGGGTTTAAATAGCCCCCCAGTGCACAGATTGGTTGGAGGGATCATGTGTGCTGTAGAGGCTCTGGGAATTACATGACAGGAGGCAAGATGGCGACATCCATGCACCAGAGGATAGTGGTGCAGATGCCCAATTCCCAGGCACTATGCTGCAATGGACACTGTACAGGAAGCTGCCACTATTGGGAGTGGCATCTCTGGAGGGCTGGAGAGCGGGCATGACGTGGGAGAGCCGCTGACAGACGGCTTCCGACATGGTAAATGCGGATTTTCCCCAGTGGGGTACATATTTTGCATCTGATGAAGGAATTTGCACTTGCACAAGCCAACAGGTTGGGTTGGTGATTTTGGACCATATTCACACTTAGGAGTGAAATAAGTATGCACAAAAATGTGTACCTAAGTGGCCAGGCAGCTCCCATGACACTCTCCTCGTACCTACGGCTTTTAGCTGACTTCCACGTCCATAGGGTAACCTTAACTCTCCGTGCGTATATTTGTGCTTAAGTTGCTTAAACACGTGCGTACATTCCTAACCGCGCCCTTAATAGGCCATTAAAATATCTCCCAACACCCTTTTTTCTTAACGTCCTACGTACAGAGCATTGCCCCGCTCCTCCGTACATATCTCACTAAAGTCCGTGCCTAATGGATTTCCATGCCGAAATCCTACGTAGCTTGCGTAAAAAAAGTTACTACGCATGCGCAGTTTAACGGATCCTAAAAATACGCACAGAAAAAGCTGCACTTTCTTAAATGAGAATACGGTCCTATACATTTATTTTTCTATGTATAGGGAAATACTTTATTCTAATGTATGTACCACACAAATATTATATTTACACTACTATTAAGAGTTAATGTCGGTCATATTCCCTCCCATTCCTAAAACCTTAGATATGGCTTTTGCGCCAAAGTGAAAATCTGTTTTGTATGGGTTCTTAGAGTCCCCCAGTAGTCTGCTGAGGAAATAAGACTTGCTGATGCTGATAAACAATGCAAACTAATACATATTAATCCAACGTCTTTCCAGTTTCTCCAGTTCATATGGCTGTACGGCATATGGCACAGTGCTGAGAAATGTAACACTATAGAGGGAATGACCGCAAGCCGAGCAGACCAGATGTGACTCACCGTCTTGCACAGGCGTCTCCCGACGTGTTGTCTGTATTCACCAGAGGCCTGCAAATAACTGATGAAGAATGTCAGTATTCCATTGCATAACAACAACTGTAATAATGGACTTACTTGCGCTAAAGTCACATTTAGACGCTGAATACACCCCCAACGGAGATCTGATTCATACAAGGACATGAGCTACCAAGTATCCTTAGAATAATTGCAACCAGATACAAGCACAGTTATCGCACATGTGCAGGCGCAAAAAGCAGGCGTTTTTTTACCTAGCGATGAGCAATGAGCTGGCCCTTTACCCCTTCCCTTGCTGGCAGGGCACAAAATTAGGATGACAGTTGCTGGTATATCACTGCCCGAGTGCGGAGTGCCATCTAATCTTAGAGCTGTCCTTGGTAGGTGCAGGGTGGACAATGGCCACAGGCCCTTCTCTCCTGTGGCCTCCATAGCAACCTGCACTCAAGGTATATTAGTTATACTAATCTTTTTCTGTGGAATTAGAAATACATGGAAGACATCATTGAAAAATAATTCCACAGCACTGTACAGAAAATATTTTTGTCATTCATATCAGTTCCTTCCCCAACAGAGCTTACAATTCAAAAATTCCCTAACATACACACAGAGGACCAGATCTGTCTGTCCGAGAGAGGGGGAAGTGCACGCCCCCGGTCACTCTCCTCTCTCGTGCGGGCTTTATGGCAGCTTACGCTACCATAAGCCTGCCTGATCCGCACAAGTGTGGGAGTTCTCTCCCACATTCTGTACATTGTGCATGCTTCCCTCTCTCCACTTAAGAGGGCGGGGGGAAGCACAACCCATTTCCTAGAAACAAAGTGCGGTCCGATTGTTTGGACGCTAGGGTTACTATCGCAACCTTAGCGTAACATCTGGAGGGCGCATGATGCACCTGACGGTCTTAATTATGGATCCGGCCCAGAGAAACTATGGTTAATTTTAGTCAATTCCCAGTTATTCTGCCATCATGTTTTTAAAGTGTGGGAGGAAACATATGTAGACAGGGTAACATACTAACCCCAACACAGATACTGCTCTGTTCAGGAATCAAACTCACAACCTCAGAGCTCTGAGGCTGAAGCGATAACCACACGAGTCACTGTTTTTGCCAAGACATGAATTACTGACCCAAACAGTATATTAAAATCTACACCAACTCAATTATATATATGATCATTCCTTTAATAAGTGCCTTTAAAACATTTACTCAATTACTGGTGTAATCAGGAGGTATATTTCACTTGTCAGCACTAGTATTTCATTTGGAAAGCTAATTCCACTCCAATGTTATACATAAAAAATGATAAGATCGTATTATATTGGATGAAATAAACTATAATTATATCATGGCAACTATTTCCTTCTTCCCTTTTTGGACCTTACCTAAGATGTCACCCAGACTGAACTACTAGTGTACAAACAAATCTGTATCTCTGATCTGCTAAGTAGCTATTTATATGCAGGCCTGAAGCTGCATAGCCATTTATCTGTCTTGGAGAATATTGAATAGCCGTCTAACCAGACGCATCTAAGTCTCAGTCAACATATGACCTCTATATAATTTCCAAAGGCATTTGATTACAAAATAGTGGATCCTTTCAGTTCATTTTTGGCACATAGCAGTAAAGTTTCATTTTATGTGAGAATTTGAACCACATGGCTTTTTTTCCTGTGCAAATACATGGCTGAAAGGATTGGCCCAAGTAAAAGACTGCCTTATGCTCTCAACACAATTTGCCTGTGTATATGTATCCTGGATTCAGTCCAACTGCATCTAACCTCTTTTAACATTTCCTATGAAAGACTAGACACTGGTGTAAATCAAGAGACATTTTTATAACAAATAATGTCTCAGGTTTGGTGACATTGTAAAATAGAGGGAACAAAAGTCCAGCAATAGTCATTAGAATTTTGTTATACAATAACAGCGTAAAAAAATGTAAGATTTTTTTCTAGACCAGACCTGGCCAACCGGTGACTTTCCAGGTGTTGTGAAACTACAAGTGCCAGCATGCTTTAAGTGCATAGGCATAACTGATACCGGACAAAACTTGCTGGGACTCATAGGACCAGATTCAGAGATTGAAAATAAGGGCCATATTCAGAGAACCGTATGTGCGAGAGGTTCCGTGAATATTTTTGGGGACGTTTCAACTGCGCATGCGTAGTAACTAAATGTACGCTATCTATGTTGAATTTACGCACGGAAGACCATTAGGCACGGACTTGTGAATCGCACGCGGGAAGATCCGTACGGAGGGGCGTGTTTATAATCCGTCCAGAGAAAGATGCGTGTAAGTGGGTGGGGGTGAGGCATTTAAATGACCATTTGAGGGCGAGGTGAAGACGCAGTTAGCTAGATACGCACGTACGGCAGCAAAATACGCTCGGAACGGCACACTTAAATGTACGGGTGGGTCGAGGCACTCTTAAGTCACCGCGCCCCGTCCGTGCGAGGGGAGTGTCATGTGTGTTACCTTGCTACATCCGTGCGAATATTTACGAACTTTTTGCGGACGGTTCTCTGAATACGGCCCTAAGAGAGGAAAGTTACCCCCGGGTAAACCATGTAGATTGCAGGGGGAGTCATATTTCATCTGCTGCAAACAGTATTAGAGTTGAGAGTTGATGTTTCCTATCCTAAGTCTAAATAATAGTGTAACAGTAAAGCTGGTCAGTATCTGTGTGCAATAAGCATGCAAAGAATACAATTCACTTGACTCCCCCTGACATCAAATGGTTTTGCCCAGGAGTAACTTTCCTCTGTTATTTTCAATCTCTGGTCCATAGTTTCTGAACACCTGGAGAGCCTCAGATTAGCCAGGCTGGATCTAGTCCAACAACCCTGGGGATACCTCAATACAGGGTTGGCTACTTTCTATCTCTTCCTTCCTGGAGATCTCAGAGGGAAGAGTTAGATGCCGGCATTGTGGGGTGGGATTTAACAATGCAAGTTATGCAAATTGCATCATTCAGCCCTGTCCCCTGTCTACTACAATTCATAGCGTTCCAGGGGTGGGCGGAGCTTGATGTAAAAAAATCACATCATCAAGTCCCGCCCATCATTAGTAACATTAGGGATTACTATAATGAGAGACAGGGGGCCTCTCGTGCGGAAGATTTGACTGCTCTCCCGGGAATATTCACATTTTGGTATACTCAAAGAGGACCATTTATACATATACAGGTCAGGATGGAAAGAATAGGGGGGTCAGTGAACAACCTTGGGACTAAGATTGAAGGGTTGAGGTTTTAACCAGAGATGTTCCATCCGGGGAATTTATAAAAGAATAAATTTAAGCTAGAAAACAATTACTAACATGCACTCAGACAACTCTAAATACTAGAGACTTGCCAAAGATACAAGAACGATGTTTCTCTAAGGACAGCATTTTTCTGTTTGTAACATGCATTACTCAACTGCTAGACACTAGACACTGCAGGACCTCATAGCAAATTTCAGAGGGGGCCCAGCGATGCCGCTGTGCTGTCCCTCCTGCTAGTCTCCAGAGGGCCTGTGCCATACTAATGCCAAATTACACGTGCACACTCTTTTGTGAAACACAGTGGTCTCGTTGGTCCATGTGTATTAATAAGAACCCCCTCCCCCAAAACGTATGGCCATAATTGCACCATGTAGGAATTTAAATTGAACACCAAGACCAGTTCCTAAATGTCTGTTTCATGGTCATTATGGGCCCATTCGTGCCAAGTCAAACAATTGTAGAAGATTAGAGATTAATTCATATGTAGGCTTCACTGACTAGGAGGAAATAAAGAGGGTCTTCCCTGGTGTAATAAATGATTAGTATGTGTAAAAATATAAAGTAACTGGATATGTATTCCATTATGTTCTTACTTTTTGCTGTAAAATCAGCTTACATAACTTTAAACTTCTAATACTCAATCAACTTTAACCAAGTTAACAATTATCACACTTGGACCTTCGAGTCAACAGATACAGTATATAGAATGGGCCTGATCCAGACCCGTCACCCGGCGGTAATATGCCGGGCATACGCGTAAGATAGTCTAAAAAGACGATCTGCGCATGTGCCGGCCAGATGTTGGTAAAATGGGCGTCCCCCAGCATTACTACGCAGAAATTATGGCAGGTAGGCGGGGGCTGGGAGGGCGGCATTAACGGCCGCAGGCAGTATTTATTAATATTTACCCCTCCGGCAAGGTCCCACGACGGTCAGTGAGCCTTTCGCTTACATCGTTCTGCGCTGGAGTCCCGGCGCATGCGCAGTAGATACCTTTTGGGACTTTGAAAATTTCAAGCCTCAAAAGGCAAGCTCACTGCGCATGCGCCGAGATCAGAGCCAGACGCACGCCCGGACAGGTAAGTTTTAATGCTTCGGTTTCAATTTTTTTGTAATTGAATGTGTTTATTAGATTTAATAAAGTTCATTTTATTAAAACTAGTTCATATATTTTTTTTTTTACTTAGGGATATTTTTCCTAAACTGTATTTCAGCGGTCTCCCAACATATACCCCCCTCTTCCTCCCCCTAATAACAGCTATTAGGGGGAGGAAGAGGGGTTTACATGGGGTGACCGCTGGAATACTTACCCTAACAACATCTTCAGATGGCGTTCATTAACGTGATTGTTAAAATCCGTGCTGACACTTAGTAAATACGGGCCCATATGAAAACGATGTTTGTAAATAGAGCCCATAGTAGATTGTTAGGAGATAATATAGTAGATTGTTAGGAGATGTTATAATAGATTGTTAGGTAAAGTTATAGTAGATTGTTAAGAGATGTTATAGTAGATTGTTAGGAGATCTTATAGTAGATTGTTGGGTAAAGTTATAGATCGTTAGGGGAAGTAGTAGATTGTTAGGTAAAGTTATAGTAGTTAGTTATAGAAGTTATAGTAGATGGTTATATTGGACTTTTTGTACTTTAATTACATGTTAACATAATGTCCTTTGCGGATCTGATGGGTGCATGCAAAGACATTATACAACTTTTAAAACGAAACTGACAATTAAAATAATTCCCTCAAGGATACAAGTAAAAAATACAAAAACACTTACTATTCCTGCGCACAGTTAGAGATATTGTTGTCTCATCCTGAGCAGTTGACTGGTGTTTGGAGAAGGAGGCATTGGTCACAAAGGAGTCCTCCAAGGAACTCTCCTCATCCTGCGTGTCCTCGAACCTCAATGGCGAGAATGCTCTTGAGGCCTTGCTATTCTGCGATGAAGATGTCTACCTTGCAGTCAGCGAAGAAGAGAGGGCCACCGGGTTACAGCTGGCTGAACAGCCGAAGACCTTGTTACAAAGGTTATATAATGCCCAATTCATCCTTCCAGTGCCGCTTTTCTTGCAGCTGTCGTGGAATTTTGTGAACTGTTTCCGTGGGGCTTTTCATTTATTTACAACTTGCTGCTGGGTTTTTGTATTGCCCCTTTTTTCCAGCTTTTTAGATATGTTATAATAAATATGAGAACCTTAACTGTTCCCGATATTTGGGCCTTCTCTGCATATGGCCAGGAGCTCTCTAACCTCCTCCTCTTGCCAGTGCACCATGATATCTAATTTGCTGGGACAGCATGTGATGACATCATCCTCCTGCTCTGTATTCCCTCCAATCGGGTGTCTTTGTGAAAGACCCATGCTGAAAAACAACATGGCACCTTTCACACTGACACCAGTCCTGTATCAGACGCAAGAAAAACCCTTTTTTTTCCCTGGGTCTGAATCCCGGGTCATTAAACATGGGTCGCTGAAAAGGGGACGTTTCTCATCACCACCAAATACCCAGGTTTTTGCCATATTTGGTGGTGATGTGAAAGGGGTTTTAGGTATGTTGACCAATGTGTCCAGGGTTTGCCATTATAATTTACATTTTTGCTAGTGTTATCCTGTAAATTAAATGTCTTTCTCATATGTCTATTCAAGATCCTTAGTGACTGTAATTAAGAGGTAGGTTAAGTCTTTTAAAGCCACGTACAAATCCTGCACAAGGGCCCCCTCACGTCTTAAAACACCCCTGGGTCTACCACACGGCAAACAGAAAGTTCCAGCATGATTTGTTCCATGGCATAAGGATAGGAAAGTACAGGGATTAAATATTTTGGATGAAATTAACATGATTTTCAGACTAATGATTCAATGCCAACTAATTAGCAAAATTCCCATTTACTGGCCTCTCAAAGGCAAAAAGTAATGTCCCAGTGATTTTAATCTGCTCTAAAGACAAAATATGCCAAATGACTAATTGCCTGATTCAAAAGAACACATAAAAAAATAACTTCTATCAAACATGCAAAAGGTAGCTATATATTTTTAAAAAATAGATCAGCACTGATAAAATCATAGGAAAAAAAAAGGTCCTAACGCCTATAACACGTCTGATCAATTTAGGGCTCTGAAATTTAATTATGCACTAAAGACCGGATTCACAGCAAAGTTTTATACATACAAGCCTTTAAAGACCTCATGTACGCAACCCATGGTTGCCGACTTTTGGCAGCTTCTCTCCGGGAGATCCCGGAGAGAAGCTAGCGACGCAAGGAGGGGGTGGGGCTTAATGCCACGGTTATGCAAATTGTGTCATTAGGCTCCGCCCCCTTGCTCATAAGCCCCGTTTTTTAATTGAAAAAGGGGTCGGATGGGGCTTGATGCCGCAGATTGCGTCATCAAGTCCCTTCCTGTGCCTAGCAACACTAGTATACTAGTGTTGCTAGGCAGGGGGGCAGGACTTGAGGCTGTGGTTTCAGTGAAACCACGGGCCTCAAGTCACTTGCGGGAGATTTGCTGGCTCTCCCGGGATACCGGGAGTACTGCCCGAATTTCGGGAGTCTCCCGGACATTCCGGGAGAGTCAGCAACCCTGACGCAACCTAAGTAACAAAACACTACATAGATACTGTAAAAGAAAAGTTTCTATACATGCGTAGTATCGTACCTTGGCACGGATAGCTAAGCACGTAAGTATAAAAATTTGTTGTGAATCCGGTTCTAAGGGTTGAGGAATTAATATTACGATGCAAATCTGACTTTCTTATTAATAGTAGAAAAGAAGTTCTATTCTACAAAAAAAACAGACTACAGGGACATAAAACTTTATATAGATTTTAAGTTTGTACAATGTTGACAGATGATTAAGATTTAATGTGATAAGCACTCTATTACTCATTTTAAATATTCAATGTGAGGCTTTTCTTTATTAGTGAGTGAGTCAACATATTCATAGAGTTTGAACGCTCAAGCTGACACAGCACAACGGAAGGCCAATCTGCACACAATTAAACACTTAGCTACGCTATTGTTGACCATAAAACCCCCAGCAATAAATCAAATCAAAAATTGTCTAGGCTGACAGCAAAACTGCCCAGATGAGCATCTCCTGGTTTCACAGTGACCTTTCTTTTTGGGTTTTCCTTTTTTGGAAAATGCATGTAAAAAAAAAAAACAAATTATAAAAATAGATATACAAATATAATTGGCTTATAGATCTGCAAAGTTAAGCCATTTTCTGCCTTTCTTGCACATTGTAAATATTGATTACTTACATGTACTGAAAAAAATCCAGTCAAGTAATATTCATGATGTGTAAGCAGGATGCGCATGAACTTGATATTTTAATGCCTGATGTCCTCTATACCTCAAGTGTAACCAAATTAACCCGGCACCCTGGGCAGTCGTCCCCAGTCGCACACCCCTAGGTACTGCCTTAGCATACAAAATTAATAGCACAAGCTTAGCAAAAATTCATTCAGTTTCATATCACATGACTAAGCTTGCCTCCATATAATGTATATGTGATAACTCTACACCACAGGGAATACACATCAGTTCCATGTGTTCCAAAACTTATCTCCAATCACATTGAAGCTCCACATGCCATTGTTTGAGGCTGGAGTCCATTAATGCATAAATCAGCAGGGCTATGACAACGTTAATAGCATTCTGGAAGGTAAGTGTTTAAAGTTGGTAAGTAGGATTTGTGACATAGCAAACTGCAGGTTGAGAAACGTTGATTAATTCCATAAAATGGCTCTCTCCATAGTCAGGTACAAGGGTTTTCCATAAGCTATGGCCAAATAATTTTTCACTCATAATGCACTCATCTGGCCTTCAGCATCCCCTAAATTTTTCTTTATCCTAAATACCAGGTACTGAAACTAAACATGACAAAGACATGTTCTGCTTATTGTCCAGCACATGCAGGTTTCCAGTAGGACAACATTGTTGAAATACAGCAGCCCTAGGCTGTGTATAGTGTTTGTTGTTACACTGGAGGGACTGTCGGTGGCACTGTTCCTATGTGTTAATTTATAGTCTCTGTTTTAGCAATGTACTCTTTTGTGACTGAAAAACCACTAAAGTCTCCCAATTTAACCTGCATGCTGCATAATGTCTGCAAATCATGTTCTATACCCTTAAGTTATTCCACCCAAAATTCCTCTGCATGTGCCCAGTGACTGAATATAAAGAAACATGCTTTACAACAAACATTAATAGTAATGTGATGTATAAGATTAAAAAGGAACCAATTAAAATGCATTGTCCATATAATTTGCCTAACTTCTATATTTTTGGTTTTCAAAGTATTTTGTTTATAACAAGTTAATTTTAGTCAAACCTGTCAACTTATGTTTTTTGCTCTGGGAGTAATCACAAGTGGCCTGCTCTCCACTGGCACTCAGGGAAGCACCACCCTCTACCCCAAGACAGATTAGCAATATTCCTCTGAGATTTCTGTGGTTTATTAAATGTTTTTCATTCTCTGGCCACTAGAGGCCACTCAACAGCATCCTATTTCTTAGCCCGCTCTATCATTTCTTTCCTCCTTATTCCTCGCTCCACCCCCAATCACCCCAGAGGAGAGTGACATCATATAGAATGGCAGCCTCTCCTTTCTCATTGTGTGCTGAACTCATCTTTACCATCTGCCTACTTTGCTGTCAGAAACACTGGCTGGCTCAGCTAAATTAGATACATCAGTGCTAGAATTTTTTTTCATCCCCAAACTGCTAGTTTCATTCTCGCCTATATCACACTACAGTCTTCCTATATGTATGATCTGCTGTCAGTTACCTGTCAAACAGTTAGAGAGGGACTTTATCTTTCTCTTCTGTCTGTTACCACCTGGTCTTGCTATAATGATTGTTAAAAGTGTAAAGCATTATGTAATCTGATGCCGCTCTATAAACACCTGTTAATAAAATATAAGACATGTCTGATTTATATGGCTGCTACTAGAATAACACTTATCAATTATATCTGCAATAGCCTAAAGATTTATAACTTTGCAATATATGTAATGCAATAAAGTTTATAATATTAATTTATTTAATGCTTCATTCCTTTACATAGAACATAGAAACATAGAAAGTGATGGCAGATAAGAGCCACATGGCCCATCTAGTCTGGCCATTTGTTTATTGAAAACTATACTGATCCTAGACCCTATTTACCCTCAATTTGGTTTACAATTTAGGATACCCTTATATTTATCCCAAGCATGTTTAAATTGTTCTACTGTATTGGCCTCAACCACCTCAGATGGGAGAATATTCCACTTATCTATCACCCTTTCAGTGAAGTAATTTTTCCGCACATTTCCTTTGAATCTACCACCCTCCAGTTTATATCCATGCCCTTGTGTTCTATTACACCTTTTCTTTTGAAAAATGGTACCCTCCTCTAGCTGGTCACAATCCTTGATGTATTTGAAAGCTGCTATCATGTCCCCCCCTTTCCCTTCTCTGTTCCAAGCTATACATGTTTAGTTCCTCTAGCCTTT
The DNA here is from genome assembly GCA_011038615.1 of Limnodynastes dumerilii. Classification (NCBI taxonomy): domain Eukaryota; kingdom Metazoa; phylum Chordata; class Amphibia; order Anura; family Limnodynastidae; genus Limnodynastes; species Limnodynastes dumerilii. The sequence continues at coordinate 134,333 of WWET01001005.1, forward strand.
CTTGGTATGATTCGTTACAAAGGCCATGGACCATTTTGGTTGCTCTTCTTTGCACAGTCTCTAATGTATTTATGTCTTTCTGGAGATATGGCCTCCAGAACTGATTTTGCATTTTTTTGGCATTAAACTGCAGTTGCCACACTCTTGACCATTCCTCCAGTCTACCTAGATCATCCCCCATTTTCTGTACCCCACCTGGCGTGTCTACCCAGTTACATATCTTGGTGTCATCTGCAAAAAGGCATATTTTCCCCTCAATACCACAGGCAATATCACCTATAAAGATATTAAATAGCACTGGTCCAAGTACAGAACCCTGGGGTACTCCACTGGTTACCTTACCATCCCCAGAAGAGATTCCATTTACTACAACCCTTTGTTGTCTATCCTGTAACCAAGATTGTATCCATGCAACTAGCTTTAAGTCCAACCCTAAAGTTTCCAGCTTATTTAACAGTCTTCGATGTGGCACAGTGTCAAAAGCCTTGCTAAAATCTAGATAAGCTATGTCTACAGCTCCCCCTTTATCTAATACTTTACTGACCCAGTCAAAAAATGCAATATGATTTGTTTGACATGATCTTCCCCCAGTGAATCCATGCTGCTTGGGATCCTGTTAGTTACTGGATTTAAGATACTGTCACCATTCTTCAACTTAACAAAACATACAACCAATGCTGGAGTTGACATTGATGTGGGGAGAGAGCATGCTGGTTTTATAGTAGGGAGGAGTGAATATAGTGTAATATAGAGAATTTAAGGCACTACTGTGTGGCATAATTTAACAATATGGTACAGCATGTGTTTGTGTATGGATGTTTATTTTCTAAGATGTATTATTATATACTGGAATAAAATGGAACCCTTGCCATTTAAAATCCTGCATTTATCTCTGAGTTCATGCGCACACAGGAGTGATAGCAAGTTTAAAGATCACTTAAAATGACTGATTTGTGAAAAGTCGATTTCCTTTTCAAAATTTAACTACAGACCTCTTCAATTTAGGCATTAAAAACATTATTTTAGGTGTGGAATGCCATTAAGAAACACATGATAAAAAAAACAGCACCCATAACAGTGTATAATACTTTTTTTTAGTAATTTTTTTTTCTTTTCACATTCAAATGCTGGAAATATGAAAAACACAGTCAATGGAGAAAATATATCTACAATACATTATCATGAATATTTACACAAACACGTGACACAAAACACAGTTGTAACTTTTTTTTTTACAATATACCAGAATTAGATTTCTATTTAAATTAAACATTCTATTTTAATACACAATTTTTTTTACTATAATACTGACCGCAGAGCTCAAAGCATCTTTCATAAGTTATACCTCCAGTCTTTGTCGTGTGTTATTTACTAATGTGAGTTTAGTCCTTAAAGTTAGACTCTGATGTTATATCTCCTCCACTGTTAATATTCATATGTTCAGTAAGATCCTCTTGCGTCGTCGGTAAAACCATTTTTGTAGCGGAATCGATCTTGAAAAGGTTATCCATTTTTATAAGGGGATTGATGTTAAAGGACTTCTGAAATGATTTGGAAGTAAAGTAATAAACAAATGGATCAAAGCAACAGTTTAACGTCGCAAAGCACAAGGTGATTGGATACATTGTCCTTGCAAATCTCTCAACGGAACAGTTTGCTATTGCTTGTGAGCGGACCAAGGCATACAGAAAGAGGATCGAGTTGTACGGCACAAAACACACAACAAAAATGGCAACATGGACAACAATCATCTTCAGTACTTTTTCTTTGTTTGTTCCAATCTGGCACAAAGTTTCTGGTTTCCTCAGAGTCCTCAAAACCAACGAGGAGCAGGTCAGATTGAGGAGTAAGGGAATGAGGAATCCTACGACTTCTATGAACATGGTGATTTTTGACAAATAGGTCTTCCAGATGTTTTTGGAAAACCCTTCAAAACAAGTGGTGCTTGTGTTGGACACATTGGTGGTGGAGAACAGAGATGCCGAAATCCCCCCGCTGAGCACCAGAACCCAAACACTTGCACAAACAATGGCTGAATTTCTTCTTGTTCTTATAGTACGGGAACGGAAAGGGTAGACAATGGCCAGGAATCGATCCACGCTGATGCAAGTAAGAAAAAGCATGCTTCCGTAGATGTTTACCAGGAATGCTGTGCCTGAAATCTTACACAAAGTGTCTCCAAAGGGCCAGTGGCGGTTAAAGTTATAAAATATTTTGAAAGGTAAAGTGAATACAAACAGTAGGTCAGACACAGCGAGATTTGTCATGTATATGGCAGTTTCATTATGCATCTTCATCTTAAAGCAGAAGACACACAGGGAAGCACAGTTTGTAATCAACCCCAGGATAAATACCACGCTATAAACCACTCCATAGAGGTTATACTTAAAGGAGTCATCAATGATGCAAGTATTATTATTGTTGCTGTAGTTTCCCATCCCAAACTCCAGAAAGTTCTGCCGTATCTTCTGTGGATTCTAGCAGCATCCATAGAATGTTCTAGAAGCAATCTTGGCATTGAATGATTATGTAGCGAAATCTGAAGTCATGTTCAAGTAGCTCCTCATCTCCGTTACACATATTGGTATCCTAATCAGAAAGGAAACAAAGGACAATTAATAAAAATGTTTGGACCACCATATGAATGCAATTGTAATTCATATACAGTAAACACATATTACCACTGATAAAAGTCAGTAAGTCTTTAAGACATAATAAAAGGTTTCTGGAAATGTGCACAGATTTCCATCAAGATGACACGTAACATGCACCATGTTTGAGTCACATGCGAAAACATTGACTTATGGCTCCAAGACAAACTTCTACAAGCATAAAGAGTCTCTGTTTACAGTAAAAGATCACATTTCCTTGTAAATGAAACTCAAGGAATACATTCAGACCAAAGAGTAAGGCTCCATTTCAGCTCCCAGTCACACTGGATTTCTCTAGTAGGACATAAATATTGTTAGTAGATAAACCCTCTAGTTCAAATGAGAATATGTACACACATAAGTATGGTAGATCCATCACCAACAGAACAGGCTATGTTTAGGATTTATCTGGACCTTGGCTAAAGAACACAAAGAAAGGATTCAGCATAATGGTTGCTGCGCTCTTTTGGGACTGCCTTTAGCTCTATCAATAACTGATAAAGGGCAGCTACCTATAAAATTTTATAGCAGATAAGATCCACTTCGTCAGTATAGATTGCCCAAATGTGTTTCAACCATTGGCAGATGAAACACAAACCCTATGGTTGTCCACTGTCAGGTTATTTATTATTAACATTTATTTATAGGGCACCACAAGGAGTCCATAGTGTCATACAGAGTATCATAGAATAGAGTGGAGACATACAAAGCAGAAAATTAACAACATGGTCAAATAAAACGCTCTAACATGTTAAAATATGAAATGACTAACATGATCATAAAATGGAGATGGGGTGGAGAAATCGGTGGGAGTCCCGCTATGATGGCTGTCTATGATAAGTAGAGAAAGACGAAAGTTCTTTTTCGTCTGTCTCTATGTCGAATGGGAGCTATTTTAGATTTTTTTTAATGAATGGGTGAGTGTGCGATCGGCATACTCACCCATTCATTTTTGGGAGCACAGCCGAACTTGATGACACTACGGAATGAGTAACCTCTTGCAGGATTTTTAGGCTTAGGGGGAGGGTTAGGCTCTGGGGAAGGGAAGGTTAGGGTTAGGGTCAGGCTGTGGGGAAAAAAGGGTTAGGTTAATAGAATTTGAGGGTTAGGGTAAGGATTAGGGAGAGGGTTGGGGTTAGAATCCTCACTTACCTTTCGGAGCATCGTTCTTGGTGCTCCAGGAATCGATTGCTTTGCCTCTTCGAGGCAGAAGCAATCATTTTCCCAGTCAGTTTGAAATTGGCTGGGAGAGAATGGCCCTTTGAAATAGGGCTATTGTCAATGGGAACCCACAACCGAGGAAAGCAGCAAGAGGTAGTACAGCAGTATTTCACAAACTTTGTCTTCAGGGAGCACTAACAGTTCATATTTTCCAAGTCTCCTCACAGAATTACAAGTTACCCAGTGCCACCTGAGAAGATTTTAAAATGAGTCAGTCAGTAATGAAAACACTTGTGCTCCTGCAAAGACACCTAGAAAACTCGCTCTGTTAGTGCTCCCTGTGGCCCAAGTAAGTTAACCCCTGTAGTAGAGCATTGTGGCAGGTTAGCAACAAATGGAACACCAAGTAGAAAGGAAGAGGGATAGTAGCCACGAGGCATTGAAGAGAGCTGTGAGGGCAGGTAGGTAGAGATGGGGGAGAGGAGGAGGTAATGAAATGGGGCCCTACTTATGAGAGCTTACTAAGTGGAAGGGAAGACCAACAGGAGATAGTGAACTGCACTGCTAGGTGTGGTTGGTGCAGGAGAAGGAGGAGAGATATAGAGTGTGAGTGGTGTGGAGGAGAGGTAAACTATACTGAACAGCTGCATTTGTGGGAGCATTTTATATCCGTAATGCATGACCGAAAAAGGGAGATTCTTCCACTGTAGTGGTGCAGCACAGAATGGTGGCAAGTCTGCGTAAAATGAGACGAGGTGAAATTTATAGGACACTTGTCAACAATGTTGGGAATTAACAAGCAGAAATATTGTTTAAAGCTCCTGTGAACAATAACCTATATAATCAATGGAATTGCTAAAGTGGTACTTAATAAAATAAGTGTCATAATATTACACTAAACACGTTTTGTAATAGTCAAAGCAACATTTCATAATTTTTTTTTTTTTTTTTACTATGTACATATATTAAGGTGCTGTTCCCTGAACATAGTAATGTAAATGCAATATAGATTTATCTTTTAAAAGGAAAGATTACTCCTTCTAAAAAATGACCCTTGGAAGTATAAGGTCTATGAGCGTTAAACGCTCTGGGGGATTAATCAGAAACTCTAGTCAACATATTTTGGCTTTTGATTGGTCATTATATATAAATGAATGATTGGCTGGTTTTGCTTTACATAACTGTCAGGAAAGTAAGCTGGGGCACAATAGTAAATCTCAAACATAAGAAGTCAAATATTGCACATAAAACTATAAAAAGAATAAAAATACAAGTAAGCAACTGACCCCACAAAATGTAGCCAAATACGGGATATGTTATGAGATAGATAAAAAAAAAAAAAAAAGAAAAAAAGAAAAAACGCTTTTCCTCAGTTCACTCAGGGAGAATATATCTACTCTTAGTAGTTCCCTTAACGGTGATGAATTAGTGGTTGGTAGCACAAATATATCCCTAGGTATTTCAGGTACATGTAAGGTGCTACAAGGCAATAAGTATTTTTTGCAGGTACCATCTCACCCCGTAGCCACAAGGCTCCTTTCCTGCAGGGACCAGACTTTAGTATGGTTTAATTGAGATTTCTAGGTTATCAAGTGCAACACCCTCATTTTTGGAGCTTACAATGATCATGCCATAAATTATACAGTGCTCAGTTCCTCTAATTATGCCACAAGTAATCTATCAGCTTATATGGTCCATCTTAAAATTCCTTTGTTTTTTGGCACCCCTAAATTTGGGGGCTGGGTACGAGGTCTTATCTTGCGCCCAGGGCCAGATTAACAATGGGGCTAATGGGACTACAGCCCCAGGCCTCCATTTAAAAATAGGCCCACACCACAGATCTCCAGCCCCCCACTGCAGTGCATAAGGATGAACTCCTCCAAAGCATACTATATAGTGTAGGCCCTCGATCATTTTCAGCCCCAGGCCCACATGGCCCTCAATCCAGCCCTGCTTGCGCCCCCCCCCCAGCGCACTACAGTTCATGGACCAGTTCGCAAGTGGTGATCTCTATTTCTGAACTTTTTTGCATATCTCCTAAAATGTCTCTGTGGTTCCACAAAAAGGAATAGAAAAGTTTTCAGGGGTATTTATTCCTAGAAGAGTTTATAAACACGACAACTTAATTTTTTTCCCCCCAGTTTATATTTCTGTTATACTAGAAGAAAAAAAACTAAGAACACAAGGAACTTCTATACACGTGTACATTGTGTCCTGAGGAGACCAGATGCATGATATAAATAAAAATGATGGTAAACCATAGTTTATAATAACAGGGGACTTAAACGTAAGTTCTTTGTGGTTGCATGTGTGTGATATAAATAGGGGTTTATTGTGAAAACCTTAAGGCATTTCAGGATAGAGGGACCACATGCATTGGCTTAAACTAGGTTTTATGTTAATTTAGCAGGGAAAAAAACAGAATACACCAAAAAACCCAAAATAAACTAAAATATACTTGTATCTTAGGTCCATGGTTATGTCTGTAATTTCAATTATTAGGTATTATTTGCTATCTTATACACATACACACATGTATAATGCTTCTTATTCTTTACAATTGCCTATATATATTCCTGATGTTTACTACATCTAGTCTCGTTTTTTGAGTTGATTGACTTCAAACTAATACTTCGTATTGATTATCTGTATCTGTGCTTTTCTTTATTTTCTTTATTTTTATCATTTATTCATTTGCACTTATTTTTTCTTTATCCCTACAGCTTCCCACGCAGTACTGGCTAATCGTGTTGAGCCGGCTCGTGACCGTGCGACAGCGTGAACCCTCTGTTTATTACGATCGCGGTTACTGCATTCTCAGCACCTGCGTCCAGCGTCTGGCGTTCCCTTGGTTACGGGAACGCGCCCTCACTACGTCACGCCCGCTGCGCCGGATCACTGGGTCGCGCTCTCACGGAGGATCCAGTCACTGCGAGGTAAGGCTGGGGTAAGTAACACTATATATAGTAGCTCTGTTTGCCTGTATTTTCATCCCTGATGATAATAGCAACTGACTATTGAAACGTTGGATTGGTGTGAATAAACTTCGTTTTCTTCAGAAGACTGAGAGTGCCGCTGTTGACTATCTGCTGTATTGTACCTTTCCTCTCCGGGCACCTCAGCATCTAGACACCAGTACATGAGTGCCGTATCCTTGACCTTTATATATATATATATATATGCAGAGCATCATGAATTAAGGCATTCCTTACACCTGTCCCTCATTGCAGGTCATGGTCCCAATTGATTAGAAGCCTTTACTGACTTAGAACTGCTCCAGCAAGTTGGCTACACACAGGGCAACTGATCCCAGGAGAGAAGCTATACACCATGAAGCAGCTCATTCACAGTTCAGAGGAGAAGGGGTGGGGAGGAGGTATACAAGAAACCGGACTATGATTCTGACCAGGGCTGACCCATGGAAGTCAATAGGATACTGGCTGGAGGAGTTGTTCAATGGTACTGCCATTCCCTTATCAAACATAGCTTGTGCAACACAATCCATGGAATTGCACTTTTATGCATTAATGCCATGCCATTTACTGTACGAGTATTACTAAATTCCCTGTACAGCCCAAGCCTAAGTATTTAAAATAAAATCATTTTATTGCTACATATATACAGATACACACATTAAATAGACTGGAATATAGTAATATGATATGAATAGTAAACATACCACATTTACAAAATAGAAATATGAAGAACAAATGGCTGCAGATTCAACTTTTGTAAACTCACAGTTGTTGCATTACTGCAAATTTATCTGGTAACCAATCTCATTCCAGCAAGTCTTAGGAAAACCTATTTATAGCAGCCCAACTAGACCATTATCTAGATAAATATATAGTACATTTGTTCCAACAACAGTACAAACCACCACACATAAGCCAACAAACTCATCTATAACAATTAAAAGAGACTCCATAATGTGATTCAAAGTCCCATAGGCGGATATTTACCTTAGTACTTATACTAATTTAGGGATCTATTCACATAATATTGATGTTCCATACCTTGAAAGATCTTCCAGCCAATGTGACAATCCTATACACTGGAATTTCCATAGAAAACATACCTGTCCATCAAACCCCATTGAAACCCTTTCATTGGATGTTCACTGGGCAAGTCATCTCTTAACCAATAGAGTCATCAGACCGAATTCACACTTGTACGTTTGTATCCGCACCTACTGCCCCGGTCCCCTCCCCTCCCCATTATTAGGTGCCTAATGGTACTCATTAGTGCCATAGGCAACCTTAACTAACCGTGCCCACCCTCCCAGTCAAATCTACATCCCTCCCCCCCATCCACGTTGCCTATCTTCCCATGGAGACTGCTGTGGCAAACCTCCTCTTACCTTAAAATTTATGTATGGTCTCCCAATAAACCCCAAGTTCCCATGGGGATCTTTCTGACTGGACAACCTGTGGCTCTCCAGATGTTATAAATCTACAAGCCCTAGCCTTTGGTCAGGTCAGGTCAGCTTCTGAAACCATCTTGTTTAATATAGTAACAAAGAAGAGAATAAGATTTCAGCTTCCTGTGAGCCGTTTCTTATTGTTTGTGTAGCTTCCATTATACCTAAAAAGGCAGCAAGCGATATGGAGCAGAGGAATCTTTCTTACTATGAAACCGGTACATTAAGACAAAAATTAACCTCTTAAATTATATACAATACCTTAACAGATGTTGCATGGTCTCAGCCATGTGTGCGCAATACCAGCAATGAAAATGTCATTCTATGGTTTAATGTTCTATAAAGTAATATAAACAAAAAAAAAAAAGCCTTGCCTGTAAAATTTACCTCTACTTTGCAGCCTATGTAAAGTTTATTTTTCTATAAAAACATGTCCAGTAACTGTATACATTCAAAGACAGAATAATTCTCAACTATACAATGGAAGCACAAGCCCATTTATGGCATTCTTGCCAATTCTTCTGAAGAAATGGCAAAGACTCACAAATACTAGATGGCAAGTGACCCTGTCAAGTGACGCAAATTGCTCCCGGTCCTGCAAACAAAAACTGTGATCCATGACCGGATTTCCCAAAAGGTAACTGGCTATGGCACGGTATGTTGTTGCCGTTCCAGTAACTGCAATATAGAATTACAGCTGACAGTCTAATGGCGGTTTAGACAAGAGACATGGGTACACTGCCAAAACGTAGAATTTTAAATCCTGTATGTGCCACAGTCTGCTCTCTGCTTCCCCAGAACTCTGAAGTCCCCGGTTGGTGGTTAAGGTTTGGAATTCAGGTTAGGGTTATTACAAACAAACAAAGGTGTTGGCATCACAATATTAGATTAGGCAGGTATCATAAATCAGATCATCGGACCGCCAAACCATCCACTGCCATCTGGCCTTGTCAAACCAACTATTTCTATCCCAATAGCCAGGGCTGCCACCAGGGGGGGGGGGGTCGCCGTGGCTCCCACGGGGGGGGGGGGGGGGGGGGGGCCGGGACTAATGGCCAGGCCCGCAGCTGATGGGAATCCACCATCATTTCAGGCCCGATGCACAGGAAAAATTTCCCTGCACACCGGCCAGATGGTAGCACAGGTCCGCAGGCCCCCGCCCTCGTGCCATCATCGGTGACGCCAAGTGGCCGGGGCCCGACTGGTGTGTCCCGAGCCCCAGAAATTCTAAAGGCAGCCTTGCCAGTAGCTGTCACCGAAACTCTTCAAGGCAGCCCAAGCCAGTGATAAGACTACTACTGGCCCTGAGCTCCATTAAAGAGCCTCAGTGAAATATATTTTCCATTCGAGCATAGAGCGCAACTTCACGACGTTATTCCGGCGCTTGCAGTTCCATGCGTGGTGTTTTGCTTACGAAATGGGTAGAATAGGCAAGTCTATTGTTTATTACACTTTGTCTCCCTGCCAGGGAAAGATAAATTGCAGCACCTACCCCAGCAGTTTAATGTACAAACAACAAAATAAATTAACTGTGTTACACACTTAATAGGATCTTTAATGTGTCCTGTGAATAGCTCCACCGATGGGAATGTCCAGGGCTGCCATAGAAACTATTTCTCAACACCAGTGTTTATTGATTTGTTAAACAGCCAATAAATAAATACTTTCAGTATTTCAACCCTGGTCAGCAGGTGTGGGTCACCGCTTCCAATGGCCCTTTTTCGAAAGCGTTGTTCTCTGGGAAATCGATTGCTTTGCCTCTGCGAGAAAGAAGATGCTGATTCGAATGGCAAGTATAAAATTTAACCCCAACCCTTACCCTAACCCTCCCTACCCCACAGCCTGACCCTAACCCTCCTTTTTCATTACCAAAAACCCTACCTTCCCCGCTGCCTAACCCTAGAACTCCTTGGAAAATGTTACTCACTTCTCTGGTCAGTGTGGCGGGACTGGAGCAGGTGTGGCGGGTCAGTGGTGGCGCTTCCAAAAAATTAATGGGCAAGCATGGCGATCAACATACTTACCCAATCTAAAAAAAAAAGCCGTTCAAAAATGGCGGCTTTTTTTAAATGGAGACGGCTGAAAATGAGCTTTTGGCTATCTTTACATCTAAAAGACCCATTTTATGGTGGTGTCTCCTGCTGCCCATGCAATAGGAATTAAGGCCGATGACTTCCATAGTACGTGGTTCCCGTTTACAACCTCCCCTCCCCTGCCCTCCCATCTGATAGAAGTCCCCAGCATTCTCCATTACCTGCTTAAATTGTCACATTTAGCTGAGGACACAGTGTTCTAGACTTGTGCTTCCTGCCAGTTTCCCTATTAAATTAAAATCAACTTAATTAACCAATTGCATGTTGTGTTTTTGTCTACTCTGGATACAGCTAGTCTGCATATGATAAATAGAGTCTTTGCATTTTCTGAAACACAGGAATATAGCACACAATGAGATTAAGGTGTATTATACAGCTGTGTGAAAACTAAAGAGGCCGTTACCACACAGAGAGGTGATTTTTTTTTACATAATGGGTTCTATTCACATAGGATATCATTTTAAAATGAACTTACCTGAACCAGGCTCGCTTCTCTGCACTTTGAGCTTGGCAGCGCTGCTCACATCGTTTATGAATGCTCACTTCTTTGGTGAGGTCCCACGATGATCTGCAAGATGTTCGCCAACATCGTAGGATCGCTCCTTCAATTGATCTTTGAATGAAGTCCCGATGCATGCACAGTGTGTTGGATCTTGTTTATTGTTAATATGTATGTCACATCTTAGTGTTGATGCACACACTAGATTTGTTTCTACACATGAGGCTTGTCGTTTATTTCCCTCATGAAGCGTCCTTCGTTTCCATGGCAGCGCAGCCCGATGTGGAAGGCGCCTGCTGGAGTCGTCTGGTTGTCTGGACAACGTGACGTCATCTCGCGGCGCCGGAGGCGGAGGTATGCGGCCTGGAACGCTGGCGCAATAGGGCTACACGTGGGTCTCTGCATGGTGAGTAGTGATTGGGCTTGTGGGGGTATATATGCACTATTCTTTTGTTTGTACATTTGATTGCTGTGTCCCTGATGAAAGGGCCGTTGTGAGCCCTGAAACGTTGGAATAGAGTCACATATGTTTTGACGGCTCCTTCCAGTCTGTGAGTGCCTCTTTGGATTTTTATATATAT
>WWET01001005.1:147970-164657 GCA_011038615.1 Limnodynastes dumerilii
TGAGGCGTCCCCCCGCCACTATAGAGTTTACAGCTGATCAATAGTGTTGGACCTATATATCAATTTTCTAAAGGCTAATAATCCATTTAAGTGTGTGTTATTTTCATATGGATATGAGTGGCATATTTTATGTGGACTTTTTAGCAGTCCATATATAAAAATTATTTTATATTGTTACTTTTTGTGCAACTTCTGTATTTTAATTGCTGTGTCTTATTGGGTGATCTCAATTGGAACTTTCTATGTACATTACTCGATATTTAGTATTAAATTTATAATAAATTTATTTATTATACAGAGAGTTACCTTATACACAGTGCCCTTCCACTACACCTTTTCTGATATATATATAAATATAAATCTATAAAGGTCACCTCGTTTCCTTTCTGGCAGATCATTGTTAGTAACTACATTTTTTTCTAAAAGGCTACAAAATATTTTTTAAGGGTCAATAGCATAAAATCAGTACATCCCACATAAAATACAGCCCCTAACCGCCCCATTTTCAGGGCCTCTGTCCCGATCAGGAGGGCTTTGTTCCGTCGTTGCTGTTGCACTATGAAGGTGCTCACCTACCACCATTTTAACTAGAGGAGAAGGGGTTGCTTAGCACGCAAGGCAGACCCTGGGGTTTGATCGTGCCCTCTTCACGGATGAGGCCCCACCTCCCATCCCAACTTTAGGAGGTATGTACAAACTATACTTGTCAATATATTATTTGTCCCACCCCCCCTCCGTTCTAGGAAATCCCAGAGGTAAGAACCAGCTTTGGGGATCCAGGGAGCTTGATGGCTCAAACTGTAGAGATCTAAGGATTTGAATCAGGGAGTTGAGTTTCTGACACAATTTGCATAAGTGCTTAATCAAGCTCTTCCCTCTTCTTCACATTTCTGTGGATCCCAGAATAAAACTGTGGGTACAGAGCTTGATGACAGACTATTGAGGGACTCCTAGATATTTTCTGGGATTGTTGAAAGCTATTGCACAAACATTAAACACACAAACAAAATAGAAACACAAAAGCAACATTACCAAATATATCTGTCTCAGGTCTTCTTGGGATAGTTCAGCATTTGCCTATTTAATGCTTCATATCCATCTACTGTATATCCTGTGAGGTCTAAGGCATATCCGGCCTTGTGTATTCTGGCTGACGTGAAGGATCTGTTTTGGATTGAGTTAATTATCTTCACAGAGATGCCTTAACCAGATTTTGGCCTGGGGGAAGGGGGAACATGTACACTTCAGTACGGATAACATCAGCCAAATTACCATCATGTATGCATGCGTTTAACTAGCAGTCAGAAATGTGGCTGGCCATATGTGCTGCTATGTCTCCTGACAGATGCACTGGTGGTGTGTGTATTGGTATTATAAAACACCAGAAGTGATAGGACTGTGTTATCCCTGATAGAGCCTTCACTGCGGTCAGGGTTGTATTGGGGATGGATAGTGGCTGGAATGTGTGCAATGTAAAAATTTTTACTCTGCATTTGTAGTTTACATATCTATACTTTCAATACAATAAAAGTCGTTTTGATAATAGTTTATGGTGGGCTTAGAAGGTCTATAAAAGATTTCTGCACACTTGTAAACTTTGGTGAAAAATGAATAGAGAGAATGACTTTTTACATAACAAACCCCATAATGTATTTGTACCTTCATGCCCAGAGAGGATTCCACCAGTTTTAGGGACCGGATCCAATTCTCTGCTCCCCACTACTCCCTGCTGTATTCATACTCTTGTGTGTGGGAAGGTCACTCCCCTCGCATGTAAAGGAGATATGGTAGGGTCCTGCTACCATAAGTTTCTCAAGCCATCCCCATATGAAAAACGCCACAGCAGTATGGGGGTGGGGCTTAAGGGCATTAGTTACACTTAAAGCCCCACCCCTGTCTAATCAAAACTGCCATTTATAGGGTTACAGAGGATAGGGGCAGGACTTTATATTAAGCCCCGCCCTTCCTTGGTAACGCTTGGGACTTAATCATGGCTTTAAGCACATATCCAGGAGATTTGCCTGCACCAGCAGCAATGTCTGAATTTTGCAAATATCCCAGAAATTCCGGGACAGTCTGAAACTATGGGATAGTGCGTAAGGTCTGAAACATTACTATACTATTTAAATACCTCCCATTAACATACACACCGTTTGCTTCCTTAATAGTGTCTACTAAGCCACTAAGGACCCGATTCACACTAAAGAGTTGAGTGTGCAGCCCCCAACCTGCCCCCCTATACCATTTTTAAGTACCTTCTGACACTTACGAGTGTCATAGGGTTATCTTATCTGTCCGTACGGACATTGCACCTCCCCGCCTCCTGCCCCAGCTAATCTAAATACCTCTCCCCTCCCACTTCTTCGTAAAAACACCCCCAGGCAGCATAACGCCGCCTCTATGGACGTAAAATTACTGCGTGCAGTCTTTAAAGACCGTACTAACTCTATTTAAGTACCGCATGCGCAGTAGGTCATTTAGGGCAAATATGCACTTAAGAAGCAGAAGCTTCTTAAGTGCGAATCAGACCCTAAGTGTCCACAGATGTAATATAAATATGTTACATACAATTACAATGACAATCGTGATATTGTCCATCTGACAAGTGATTTACAGACCATTTCATACCACTTTAAATGGTTGCATATTTTCCAGCATGGCAGCCACAGACCTACTGGGATTCTAGACTATAAAAGAGGGAAAAGGTATCAAATATTTCAGCCTCAGAAGACGGTCACTGCACTGAGAAAATACAGCCAGGTGTCAGCATTTTCCTTTACTGCAGCCAGCAATATACACAACGATAACATTGATGGTTAGTCCACAAACACAATTCTCCCATCTTCTAGAGAGATGCCATTCAACTCAACAAGGGTTCAGTGAATGAGCTTTTTATCTTCATTTTATAGTCTTACACGAATGATGGGCTTTTCTGACCTATTACTCAGGACTGTCACTCATTACATTCAGCAAACACACACTTGTGACAGGATGGAAAATCATCACTCATAAGGAGATGGAGAAAACAACATTACCCATATTTAGAATAAACAGGACGTGTTTGTTAAAGTAGGACTTGTAATAAAACAGATCTTTGTAAAAGACGGAGGAATCCTTCATTGCACACTGATCTCCATAAACACCACATAATCAGTGACATCACTTAGGATGTGCACTAGTGCGTGAATCCGTATTACAACTGATTTATTGCTCGGTTATCCAAGAACAATTATTTTAATGCGTCTCCATATGATACCACGGTTCCTTTCTGGAACATGAAGAGTGACTGCAGATAAGAGCCATATAGCCCATCCAGTCTGCCCAGTTGTTTATTTAAAACTATTCTGACTCTAGACCCCATTTTACCCTCAGTTTAGTTTGAGGTTTAGGATAACCTTATATTTATCCCAAGCATGTTTAAACTGTTCTACTGCGTTAGCCTCAACCACCACAGATGCGATTTATCTATCACCCTTTCAGTGAAGTCATTTTTCAGTTTATAGACGTGTTCTCGTGTTCTATTACACCTCTTCCTTTGAAAAATGCCACCCTCCTCTAGCTGGTTATACCCCTTGATATATATATAAAAGCTGCTATCATATCCCCCCTCTCTGCTCAAAGCTATACATGTTTAGTTTCTCTAGTCTTTCTTGCTACGTTTTGCGACACATGCTATGAACCAGTTAGAGATATTGCAGCAATTACACTAAATCATGGTATACATTGCTCCATTTACATATAGAGAAAATTATATGTTTATATCAATTTGTAGGTGATTATGGACATGTTATTATGTCACTTTTAGGAGTTAGGTTAGACAAAGGTCTGCTTACACAAACATTAGGAAAAGTATTTGGTAAACCAAAATTAGTATAAATTCTACAGAAACAAAGAAAAGAAATGACTCCAGCACACTGTCCATTAACCTTTTATTGAATCTGCCATTCTATATGTACAGCTAAATGCATAAAGTATTAGTTACACACAACTGTGAACATAGAATAGGTAACCTCAAAAAAAAAAGTATAAAAAAAACCTCTAAATTTTCTGCGCTACACCATAATAACGATTACCAATATCTATGTTACAATAATAATAAAATAATTAAATATTTATACTAAAATAACGGTACACTGTAACGTATTGTGTTAAATGATCAATGCATCAAAAAAAAGTGTCTTTACATAAAGAATATTAAGTATCACAATGTGCACTAAAACATTAACCTATTGATGGCAGGCAGCAAATAAAAGTACATAAAATTCTTTGTCTTGTGTGGCACCAATCTTTTCCAGCTGTCACTTAGGAAAAAATGAAACAAAAGGCAGAATCTAGTGTAGCAAATTTTTGACAATTTATTACATCAACAATTTCTCCAAAAAGTTTAAAAGCGTTTTTGTGTTTAAAATCACACAAAAACAGACAACCTTCTGCTTGTACCAGAGCATGGTCGGTAAGTTCGTTAAAAAGTCCCTTTAGCGGTCCCTGGCCCAGGTTCCAAAGTCCTGCTTGCGGGAACGATGAAGCCGATCCACATGTTGATGCCTGGGGTTGGGGACGTCCTTTGGGAGTGTAGGTATTCACCCTGATGCGTTTCAAGCCTTTGTCGGGGTCCTTTCTCAAAGCGTTGAACAAGATGATCGAGACGTCATTTATGCTGCCTGCACATCTGTGATCTAATTGCGGGATAACTATCATTAACCCCATTAATGATGTCTTGATCATCTTGTTCACCGCTTTGAGAAAGGGCCCCAGCAAGGGCTTGAAACAGGTCAGCCGGTGAATACCTACACTCCCAAAGGATGTCTCCAACCCTAGGCATCAACACGTGGATCGGCTTCATCATTCCCGTAAGCAGGACTTTGGAACCCGAGCCAGGGACCGCTAAAGGGACTTTTTAAAGAACTTACCGACCATGCTCTGGTACAAGAGGAAGGGGATCTGAGGGTAGTGATAATTGTTTTTGTTTTTGTGTGATTTTAAATGCTTTGGAGAAATTGTTGATGTAATAAATTGTAAAAAAATTTGCTACACTAGATTCTCCCTTTTGTTTCATTTTTTCCAAGTGACAGCTGGAAAAGATTGGTGCCACACAAGACAAAGAATTTTATGTAATCATTATTATGGTGTAGCACAAAACAAAGGTTTTTTTAGATTAATATATAGGGTGGTAGACCCTATTTACCTCTAAATATCAGCTAGCTCACACACCTAGTGCTGTGTCTTCATTCATTTTTATAGTAAGTTAATTATAAGCAACCTGTCACTTTCAAGGCTGTTTCCAATGTTGGATAAAAATGTGATCTTATACTGAGACCACTCACTCATCTATAGGCCCCTTTAAAAGCCTCCAAAATAGCTTCTAAAGAGCAAACCCACTGGCAGGTTAATATTATAAGTATACCATGGTTGCCGACTTTTGGCAGCTTCCCTCCGGGAGATCCCGGAGAGAAGCTAGCGACGCATGCAAAGGGCGGGGCCTAATGACGCAGGTTATGCAATTTGCGTCATTAGGCTCTGCCCCCTGGCTCATACTGACCTGTTTTTACTTGAAATAGGGGGTCGGGACGGGCTTGATGCCGCAAATTGCGTCATTAAGTCCCTTCCTGTGCCTAGCAACACTAGTATACTAGTGTTGCTAGGCAGGGGGGCAGGGGTGCGACTTGAGGCCGTGGTTTCAGTGAAACCACGGGCCTCAAGTCACTTGCGGGAGATTTGCTGGCTCTCCCGGGATACCGGGAGTACTGCCCGAATTTCGGGAGTCTACCGGACATTCCGAGAGAGTCGGCAACCCTGAAGTATACCATAGCTTAATTTTACAGGCATGGCATTAATAGGGTACAGTAAATATACCTGAATTTCTCAAAGATCTTCTAAAGGGCAATAAAGACTCCTAGCTCCCAGAAGGACAGTGCAATGTTATGACATAGGCAACCATTAATATTGTGCATAGGAATGGCTTGATCACTAAATAGCACCATGCTGTGAACACAATTGCTGGTCATACACTGATTATTGGTCCAATCATACAATTATTGAGAGTTTGGGTGCATAACCCCTTTAGCGAGTGGTCAGGACGAATTTTCCAAACGGTCAATAATCATAGCAGAAATACGCAGCAACAATTATTTTATTGTATGGAATGTTTAAAATATAGACCAATTTATAACCAATCAGCTACAACGGCCTCTTGTCAATCTCAGCAGCCCCTCCATAGTGATTGGTCTCAGCAGGAGAGGTGAGTGGTCCAATATTGGGACCTTGTCCTAGGGGAAACTTGTCCAATCACCTCTTGCTGGAAGCAGTGCATGTCAAGCATATAACTTTTGATAGACAAATCCAAAATGAGGTGAATAATAAGTAACAAATTTCACTTATTTTTTTCAAAGTCTCAACACACTTCCAAAATGTGCTTTTGTAATAGGAACTAAATTGTCAAAATAAACAACTGGGCAAAGTGGATGGGCCACATGGCTCTTATCTGTTGTCACTTTCTATCTTTCTTTGTTCCTTTCCTTCACAAAAGATAGCAAAGGGCAGATCCATTGTCTACAGCCTTCACTAAGCAGCTGTGATTGTATCTGTGGATAGGCAACACGGGCCAGCTCCTACGGGAGCCCTGTAGGACCGTACCTGTTACATTGAATAGCAGTGACCGATCCTATGCGGTCACTGCCATTCAAGAAACAGATTTGGTTCTACAGGGCTCCCGTAAGAGCCCTGCATTACCAGTACCGCACCACATGACCTCAGATCAGACGGTGGGAGGCAGCGGCAGGCTGCATCGCGGAGGAAGGGAGAAGACGCCAAAGGTAAGTAACAGAAGAGTTAAGGCTGGACATAAGGGGCAGACTGGACATTATAAGGGGAAAACAATGGAGGCTATACATATGGGGCAAAGAATGGAGGCTGGACATAATAGGCACACACAGAGAATGGACAAAATAAGGGGCAAAGAATGGAGGCTGGATGTTATAAGGGGCAAAGAATGGAGGCTGGACATTACAAAGAACAGGCATGGAGGCTGGACATTACCCGGGGCAAACAATGGAGGCTGGACGTTACAGGGGGCACATATTGGAGGCTGGGCGTTACAGGGGGCATATATTGGAGGCTGGGCGTTACAGGGGGCATATATTGGAGGCTGGGCGTTACAGGGGGCATATATTGGAGGCTGGGCGTTACAGGGGGCATATATTGGAGGCTGGGCGTTACAGGGGGCATATATTGGAGGCTGGGCGTTACAGGGGGCATATATTGGAGGCTGGGCGTTACAGGGGGCATATATTGGAGGCTGGGCGTTACAGGGGGCATATATTGGAGGCTGGGCGTTACAGGGGGCATATATTGGAGGCTGGGCGTTACAGGGGGCATATATTGGAGGCTGGGCGTTACAGGGGGCATATATTGGAGGCTGGGCGTTACAGGGGGCATATATTGGAGGCTGGGCGTTACAGGGGGCATATATTGGAGGCTGGGCGTTACAGGGGGCATATATTGGAGGCTGGGCGTTACAGGGGGCATATATTGGAGGCTGGGCGTTACAGGGGGCATATATTGGAGGCTGGGCGTTACAGGGGGCATATATTGGAGGCTGGGCGTTACAGGGGGCATATATTGGAGGCTGGGCGTTACAGGGGGCATATATTGGAGGCTGGGCGTTACAGGGGGCATATATTGGAGGCTGGGCGTTACAGGGGGCATATATTGGAGGCTGGGCGTTACAGGGGGCATATATTGGAGGCTGGGCGTTACAGGGGGCATATATTGGAGGCTGGGCGTTACAGGGGGCATATATTGGAGGCTGGGCGTTACAGGGGGCATATATTGGAGGCTGGGCGTTACAGGGGGCATATATTGGAGGCTGGGCGTTACAGGGGGCATATATTGGAGGCTGGGCGTTACAGGGGGCATATATTGGAGGCTGGGCGTTACAGGGGGCATATATTGGAGGCTGGGCGTTACAGGGGGCATATATTGGAGGCTGGGCGTTACAGGGGGCATATATTGGAGGCTGGGCGTTACAGGGGGCATATATTGGAGGCTGGGCGTTACAGGGGGCATATATTGGAGGCTGGGCGTTACAGGGGGCATATATTGGAGGCTGGGCGTTACAGGGGGCATATATTGGAGGCTGGGCGTTACAGGGGGCATATATTGGAGGCTGGGCGTTACAGGGGGCATATATTGGAGGCTGGGCGTTACAGGGGGCATATATTGGAGGCTGGGCGTTACAGGGGGCATATATTGGAGGCTGGGCGTTACAGGGGGCATATATTGGAGGCTGGGCGTTACAGGGGGCATATATTGGAGGCTGGGCGTTACAGGGGGCATATATTGGAGGCTGGGCGTTACAGGGGGCATATATTGGAGGCTGGGCGTTACAGGGGGCATATATTGGAGGCTGGGCGTTACAGGGGGCATATATTGGAGGCTGGGCGTTACAGGGGGCATATATTGGAGGCTGGGCGTTACAGGGGGCATATATTGGAGGCTGGGCGTTACAGGGGGCATATATTGGAGGCTGGGCGTTACAGGGGGCATATATTGGAGGCTGGGCGTTACAGGGGGCATATATTGGAGGCTGGGCGTTACAGGGGGCATATATTGGAGGCTGGGCGTTACAGGGGGCATATATTGGAGGCTGGGCGTTACAGGGGGCATATATTGGAGGCTGGGCGTTACAGGGGGCATATATTGGAGGCTGGGCGTTACAGGGGGCATATATTGGAGGCTGGGCGTTACAGGGGGCATATATTGGAGGCTGGGCGTTACAGGGGGCATATATTGGAGGCTGGGCGTTACAGGGGGCATATATTGGAGGCTGGGCGTTACAGGGGGCATATATTGGAGGCTGGGCGTTACAGGGGGCATATATTGGAGGCTGGGCGTTACAGGGGGCATATATTGGAGGCTGGGCGTTACAGGGGGCATATATTGGAGGCTGGGCGTTACAGGGGGCATATATTGGAGGCTGGGCGTTACAGGGGGCATATATTGGAGGCTGGGCGTTACAGGGGGCATATATTGGAGGCTGGGCGTTACAGGGGGCATATATTGGAGGCTGGGCGTTACAGGGGGCATATATTGGAGGCTGGGCGTTACAGGGGGCATATATTGGAGGCTGGGCGTTACAGGGGGCATATATTGGAGGCTGGGCGTTACAGGGGGCATATATTGGAGGCTGGGCGTTACAGGGGGCATATATTGGAGGCTGGGCGTTACAGGGGGCATATATTGGAGGCTGGGCGTTACAGGGGGCATATATTGGAGGCTGGGCGTTACAGGGGGCATATATTGGAGGCTGGGCGTTACAGGGGGCATATATTGGAGGCTGGGCGTTACAGGGGGCATATATTGGAGGCTGGGCGTTACAGGGGGCATATATTGGAGGCTGGGCGTTACAGGGGGCATATATTGGAGGCTGGGCGTTACAGGGGGCATATATTGGAGGCTGGGCGTTACAGGGGGCATATATTGGAGGCTGGGCGTTACAGGGGGCATATATTGGAGGCTGGGCGTTACAGGGGGCATATATTGGAGGCTGGGCGTTACAGGGGGCATATATTGGAGGCTGGGCGTTACAGGGGGCATATATTGGAGGCTGGGCGTTACAGGGGGCATATATTGGAGGCTGGGCGTTACAGGGGGCATATATTGGAGGCTGGGCGTTACAGGGGGCATATATTGGAGGCTGGGCGTTACAGGGGGCATATATTGGAGGCTGGGCGTTACAGGGGGCATATATTGGAGGCTGGGCGTTACAGGGGGCATATATTGGAGGCTGGGCGTTACAGGGGGCATATATTGGAGGCTGGGCGTTACAGGGGGCATATATTGGAGGCTGGGCGTTACAGGGGGCATATATTGGAGGCTGGGCGTTACAGGGGGCATATATTGGAGGCTGGGCGTTACAGGGGGCATATATTGGAGGCTGGGCGTTACAGGGGGCATATATTGGAGGCTGGGCGTTACAGGGGGCATATATTGGAGGCTGGGCGTTACAGGGGGCATATATTGGAGGCTGGGCGTTACAGGGGGCATATATTGGAGGCTGGGCGTTACAGGGGGCATATATTGGAGGCTGGGCGTTACAGGGGGCATATATTGGAGGCTGGGCGTTACAGGGGGCATATATTGGAGGCTGGGCGTTACAGGGGGCATATATTGGAGGCTGGGCGTTACAGGGGGCATATATTGGAGGCTGGGCGTTACAGGGGGCATATATTGGAGGCTGGGCGTTACAGGGGGCATATATTGGAGGCTGGGCGTTACAGGGGGCATATATTGGAGGCTGGGCGTTACAGGGGGCATATATTGGAGGCTGGGCGTTACAGGGGGCATATATTGGAGGCTGGGCGTTACAGGGGGCATATATTGGAGGCTGGGCGTTACAGGGGGCATATATTGGAGGCTGGGCGTTACAGGGGGCATATATTGGAGGCTGGGCGTTACAGGGGGCATATATTGGAGGCTGGGCGTTACAGGGGGCATATATTGGAGGCTGGGCGTTACAGGGGGCATATATTGGAGGCTGGGCGTTACAGGGGGCATATATTGGAGGCTGGGCGTTACAGGGGGCATATATTGGAGGCTGGGCGTTACAGGGGGCATATATTGGAGGCTGGGCGTTACAGGGGGCATATATTGGAGGCTGGGCGTTACAGGGGGCATATATTGGAGGCTGGGCGTTACAGGGGGCATATATTGGAGGCTGGGCGTTACAGGGGGCATATATTGGAGGCTGGGCGTTACAGGGGGCATATATTGGAGGCTGGGCGTTACAGGGGGCATATATTGGAGGCTGGGCGTTACAGGGGGCATATATTGGAGGCTGGGCAATAATAATAATAATCATAATAATAATAATAATAATAAAAAATAATAAATAATAATAAATAGCAGAAAATTGTACAGAGGATTTTGAATTGATCAGATGAGTCAGTTTGGATGTATTCATTTCTTTCTATGCACATTATATTAAGTATGTTTTAACATAAACAACAAATCTTCTGGATTATTAGGACCAGATTTACTAAACTGCGGAAAAGTAAAAATTGAGATTTTGCCAATAGATTGTAGCTGATATTGTCTAGTATATAACAGAGAAGTGAGAGCTAGAACCTCGTTGGTTGCTATGGCCAACATCTCCATTGCTTCCTTTTCCACAGTTTAGTAAGTCTAGCCCCTTAAAACTTTACCCTTGTCCCATTTTTCCTGGGACATACCTAGTTTTTTTTAAATCCGGTGTGTGTGTGATCCAACAGGAGATCCAACAGGACAAAAGGTACCAATTCATCTTAAAAAGAAGAATGGATATATTTCAGGAAGTGTAAGGGTGAAACATGGGGCCTGATTCAGCCTTAAGAAGAAGCTTGAAAATGAGAGGAAGGTTACACATGGGCTAAACCATGTTGAT
This sequence comes from Limnodynastes dumerilii, assembly GCA_011038615.1. NCBI lineage: Eukaryota > Metazoa > Chordata > Amphibia > Anura > Limnodynastidae > Limnodynastes > Limnodynastes dumerilii. The sequence goes on from WWET01001005.1 coordinate 159,390, forward strand.
TGCAGGGGGAGTCAAGTTAAGTGTATTCTTTGCATGCAGAGATATATCTTTGAGTTGCTAACTGCACACAGATACTGACCAGCTTTACTATCACACTGTTATTCAAATTGGGCTGAGAAACGCCACCTATCAAGTATAATGAAATATGACTCCCCTGCAATCAACATGGTTTAGCCAACTTTCCTCTCTTATTTTCAAGCTCCTTTTTTAATCAGGCCCATGGACTTTATTTTGTCAAATTTTTTGTTAGCAGATTTTAGTAGGCACAGTATGTTTAATAGCTATTACTTGCGATAAAAATCATTTTTATACAGTTTTTTGGTTAGATGGTGTCAAACTGCAAGAATTTCTGAGAACTTTCTGTCCATTGTAAAATACGAGTTTGTACAAATCATTGACAGAATACTGAACCAGGAAACAACATTAGTGTGCAAACTAGGATGGCAATAACAGAAATAGTGATACAACATCACAAAGATTCTGTCACTCATGTATTTGCATTTGATTTAACAATATTATTATTAATAAGTATATTTGTTTTAAACCCGATAGTTGGAATAAAAAGCATAACAATGTTTCAAAAGATAGCCAAAGGAACACCATGAATGTTAGTTCCTTACAGGACGTGAATTAGCAAGTTTTGGAAAATATAAATAGTATTAAAGAAAACCACAAAATGGGTAGTATGCAACACAAAAGCAGGCACAGAAAATACATAGGGAATAACATACAGCCAAAGGTGGTCCTCCTAATTATGGTTTAATGTAGGCATGTGTATGCCAAACCAACATGTAAGTGCATACCCTCCAACTCTATCTATTTAGCAGGTACAGCAGGGTTGACTCCTGAAATTTGGGCAGGTCTCCCAGTATCCCAGGAGAGCCGGCAAAGCTCCCGCAACTTGCGGCAAGCCCCTCCAGCTATGAATTACTACTGATGTGCGGGGCTTGATGATGTCATCAAGCCCCGTCCATCCCCTGAAACGCAGGAAATTACAGGAGTGATTGGCAGGGGGTGGGGCTTAATGACGCAATTTGCATAAATCACGCCATTAAGCCCCGCCCCCTTGCAGAAATCAATGGCTTCTTTCCGGATTCTCTCGTTGGGAAGCCCTAAAAAGTCGGCAACCCTGAAATACAGTACCGATTTTTAATGGTCTGTACTGGCTAAAAGGGCTCCAGTTCCGGATTCTGGCCCGGCTGTTCCCTCCCCTACACTCACCCTCCAGCCCTGTAGCATCTGATCACTATAGCAGAGCTGTGGGGACAGACTCCTACAGCTCTGCTATAGTGACAAGACCCTCTCCTGTGTGTTCTTAGCTCATATGATAAGGTGTAAAATGAGAATTTTCATGTTATCATGCATGCAAATGACAGCAGATTAAAGCCACACCCCTTGATAGGGAAAACTACACCCGCTTCACTGACACGCCCCCATGTGTACCGATTTTCCATAAAAAAATGTTGGAGGGTATGTACGTGTCCCTGTTTACAGAAATACCCATGTTTTTGAAAGTCACTCAAGTAGTGTCATCAATAGTAACTACACCATCGGTGCCAATGGAAACTTTTAAAAGCAGTCACAATTGTGTTATTTTTCATTATGAATCAGGTGTAAGGTCTGTAAACATGCGCACAATGTGCTCCGCCTCATGGTGCTAGAGGATATAGTGACCAAATTTTACTCCATAAGTTGCAGTCAAGTGCCACAAGTATGATCGGTACCCATATACTCTTTATAACACATACTGCTAGGGGCTGGATGCCAAATTTTAGCCTGGGGGGGCAAGCCTTCAGCAGTGGCCCATAACTAACAGGCTTTTCTTAAAGGGTGGTTTTCAGTAAACTGCTGGAGCACTTTAGGGTTAATGGGCCGGATCCAGAACTACGCATCGGAGTGAATTTACGCGTAGCGGAGATGTAAATTTGCAGTTTAAAACGCACTGCACATGCGCACCATAGAAAATACGCACATTCACGTAGCGTAATTGTGAACGTATGGGCCATTCACGTATGTGACCCGTAAATACTTACATGTGGGCGTGCCTAATTTACGTTCAACCAAAATACATCAGAATTACGTGAAGTAGGCGGGGGGTGGTATTTAAAGTGTACAGTATGGGCGTGCTAAGCTGCGTACGTTCACGTAGTCTATACGTCCGTTAGCGGACGTATGCAGTTACGTGTGAAAAAGTTAAGGTAGGGTTTGGGCAGCGTATCTTGACAAAATACGTCCGTGCAAGGGGTGTGCCGAGGGGAGTGTAGCGAACTTACGTGCACGAAAATACGCTCCGCGAATAAACGTAGGGCACACGTAGTTCTGGATCCACCCCAATATTATTACACTGATGATCCATTGTATAGATTGCAGCATCGCCATCAGGAGTTTTATAACCATCATAAGTGTCCTGCCATTACTATGGTGTTATATCAGAGAATGGATGAGTCCCGACTACCGCTTTGTACAGCCAATTAAGGTATCAAATAATAAACCTCAATGTAACATATTAAGTTGTACAATCTAACTAATAAATTAAGTCACACAATGGGCCTGATCCAGACCTAGTTACTCGATCTTAGTTACTCCTGGGCTAAACCATGTTGATTGCAGGGGAGTCATATTTCATCTGTTGCAAACAGTATTAGAGTTGAGAGGTGATGTTTCCTATCCCAAGTCTAAATAACAGTGTGATAGTAAAGCTGATCAGTATCTGTGTGCAGTAAGCAATTCAAAGTTATATCCCTGCATGCAAAGAATACAATTAACTTGACTCCCCCTGAAATCAACATGGTTTAGCCCAGGAGTAACTAAGTTCATGCACTTAGCTATGTCTGGATCCCACCCAATGTAACATTAAGTAAGTCGCACAATGTAATATATTAAGAGAGCCCCTCTCGCACTGCCCATACCATCTATCCCGTTGCCCATCCTATTTATCACTATCAAGCTGCCCTACTAGCAAACGCACAGCCCATACCATCACACTGCCCATATTATTCCACAGTATCTCACTGCCCATACTATCACATTGCCCATAATATTACACAGTCCACAGCATCTCACTGCCCATACTATCACATTGCCCATAGCATTGCGCTTTATATATTATCACTCTGCCCATATCGTACTGCCCATACTATTACAGTCTATACCATCTCACTGGCCATACCATATCACTGCTTATACCATCACACAGTGCCCATACTGTCACTCACACACTGCCCATACCATCACTCACATAGTGCCCTCTCTGTTCTTTCTAACCTTTATATTACTTCCTTTCGAGGTACCAGGGTACTGTTCAAAGCTCGCAGTGCCCCGATTCCACTATCTGTAGCCAAGGACCAAGTGGAGACTTAAGTCCCTGTTCTGGTTGGCTGGTCGCAGGCTGCAGAGACAGCTGAATGGCGATGCAGCCCGGGGACACATGCCCGCCTCTGCATACTGCAATAATTGCTCATAAATAGTCCAGTGGCAGCTGTGGCCTACTGTGGTATACATCCCCTAAGTCCAGATGATGCTGCCTGTGCTCATCATTCCATACAGCCTGGATCCAATAACTGCTGTTTTGTCAGTTAATTTAAAAATGTTAGTTTTTTATAAATCTACTATATTTAATAAGCCAAGAGGGATAATAGGGTAGTCTCAATTGTGGTACTGTGGACCGGATCCAGACTTGAGAACGACACCCCACTTGGGGGGGTGGGGCAGCCTCCCCATGTTTTGTGCAGTTTCCAAACACTTATCGTACAGCACTGTTTTCTGTACATTAGGATTGAAGTAGAAAGCGGCGGTATAAGGTCTTATGAGCAGATCAGCGATCAGACCTCCTTGTGGCAGCATAAGTCACTAGAACTCTGCACGTATGGACTTTAAGAGCTTTCCGTACTTGTAGGGGTCTGGATGAGGTTCTGTGCCATGGGTTTACCCCTGTACTCTGAACACACTTGTGGGTGAATTGACATCTAGAAAGTTAACTTTAGTGTATTCAAGTATTTGTTCAATGGTGAATATTGTAAACCACACAAGGACTAGACTGACATGACTAATTAAAGATCCTCTGTAAAGCTTTCCTTAAGTCAATTGTTTACACCTAGCATGAAATGTAAACTAATCTAACAACTACAACGCGCCCTGATACAAATCAAATAAAAAGTGTTTTTTTTCCAAGTCACTCATTTCATGGGTAAAAACAAAAAAATGTTCCATTGTGGTTTATATACGATCATAAATTATCTGCACAGAATGACATTAATGAAATGGATACATGTAATAGTGGTATCTCCAGTAGCAACCAGACATCCTGTAGGCATGGGCATAAGTGCTTATCTATATACTGCCTGCTGAAAGACATATGGAGCCCAAATGAGGCTTTGACAGGTTAGTCCCCGCCCAACCCCCATTTACAACGATAAAAATGCACTAGAAAAATGATCAAAACTTGAGTCTGTTGTGGTCAATTTATTCTCCAACATTACAGCTTTGTTTCCATCATGTGAAAATTTCTCACACCAAAAGTCACCAACCATCTCATTGACTGCATCTTCTGACATATTTTATAGATAATTCTGTAGCTGAATTTAGCAAACAATGTTCTCGGATTAAAAGTCACAGCCTGACCAGCCAGAGAAAGGCACAATCTGTCCTTCTAATTGTATTTTATTTAAACATTCTATTCCGAGCATGATGAATAATGGTCTATCTAACAGACGCTGCCACACAATAGATCCTCACAGATACTACACTCTCTGTCTAATCCATTTTAAATAACGGCATGGATCTATTTAACCATAAACAACCAGAAAGTAAGCAGAGTTTTCCTTCCCCCCCACATAGCTGTATACACAGGAGATACAGAAGTATGTTATCCCTCTATTTACACACACCTACATTAACATAATGAATTTCTGCTTACCAATGTCCACCATAGAATTCTTCTATTCACCCAGGAAAATGCCCCTGCTCCTATCATGCCTGACACTCATTAAAATGTGCAGACTCCCCTCCTCCTCCTCCCCTCCCCCATTATTTCTCATCCCTCCTGATGTTTACACTACAGCCCTCCTTTCCATCCTCCCAACATCTGCATTAAAGTTCACAGTTCAATTTAAAAGACCAAGGTCACACCCAATCCCATACATCTGCAAATGCAGAGGATGTATGTAGCACCAGCAATCACAATAGTTAGTAAGGAAAGAAAAAAACACCAATAATATATATTATATATATTACATACACATATACTATAATATTATATATATTATATAT
>WWET01001005.1:169784-184370 GCA_011038615.1 Limnodynastes dumerilii
GGGGAGAACAGCACCTCTGAATCTGTACTGCGGATCCGCTAAAACTCTGAATCCTGTCATTTGTCCGGGAATCAAACTCATGATCTCAGCATTGAGAGGCAGAAGTGCTAACCACTTGGACCACCAAGCGAGTTATTCTAGCTTATTCCCAATACAAAATGGGTAAGAAGTAAAAATCATTAATAGCCAAAAGGGACTCCGCATCTAACATTGGACAGGCAGACTGCATATATTTTATTTCTCTCTATTATTTTTGCACAGTGTAACTTCCCCCGAGGCTAATGGGAAACTCATATGTTGTGATTTGGGTCTTTGCCTGACACATCAAACTGATCAAAGCAGAAATCTGTTTGGTTACTAATTCCAACCTAACCCTTAATGACTGGTGTAACTGCCAAGCGACAGTTACAAATTACCTCAACTTGCCAATTAACATTCACTAATCACCAGCCTGAAACCAGATATAAACAACGAGCAAAAATCATCTGCTGTAGATTGTGTAGATACATGTTTTACGCTGGTGCATTTATTTGAACTCTTTCAGACCTGTAGATTTTGAGTCAGTTGTTTGAGTACCAACAAATGACAGTTTATATGGCTTCCAGTTCTGTTAGTAGCTTCACTAAATATTGGATTGACAAATGATTGGAAGTCTGTATTCTGTTTCCCCTTACACGACCAAAATCAAGCTTAGTACAGATTTTCAATGCAAGACATAAGGGACAATAATATTTATAGAGATTGTTCAAATTGATGTGACTTTCCGTGATTGATTTAAACATATCTACCTACAACTTTTGGCAAATACATTGCTTTACATTAGTGGGTTACCAAACATTCTCAAATAAATACTGAGCATTCCTGTTTTTAAAGTAGTTAAGTCCAAAGAACATAGGACTGGATCCAGAACTTATAACAACAGTTGACTTACGCACAAAGGGCTGGATCCAGACTTAAGAAGGAGCTTGAAATTAAGGGCTGGATTCACACCTAAGAAGCAGTCGCTTCTTAGGTGCGTATCTGTAGTAAAGGACCTACTGCGCATGCTTAGTAGGTCCTTTACATAATCTACGTACCAGTTCGGTACATAGATATATCACCTCTCAACACTAGTACTGTTTGCAACAGATGAAATATGCAATCAACATGGTTTAGCCCAGGTGTGACTTTAAGTTCTTATTTTAAGAAGATTCTTAAGTGTGAATCAGGTCCTTAATTTCAAGCTCCTTCTGGTCTGGATTCAGGCCAAACTTCTTCCTGTGAATTTTAATCATACCTATCCACAACAAAGGTATAGCGAGAGGAGAGAGGTTCAGGAGAGAGGGAACACACATACTGTAAATATACTAACAGGAGACACCCATTTGCAAACTTAACCCAGTTTATCTGTTGGAATTGCAATGCCTTTAGATTGGACAGAATCCTTTCTAAGGACTTGGGACCTTATTCACACTTATGAAGCTTGGGCTTCTTAAGTACGGGGAAACAAGAAATGTGTAGTAGCTCATTTACGCAATGTATGTACTATGTACTATTTAGGTACGTAGATTGAGTACGTGCGGTCTCTAAAGACAGCACGTACTTTAGGAAATAGAACGTTCGTATTCTCCTTCTTAAGATGTCAGGGCAGACCCGGGACCCAGAATTTCAAGGGTCTACCCTGCTGTACATAGAAGGGGTTTTTGTTAAACACTTGGCAAATCAATGGGGCAGTGATCTGAAAATGGTTTTAAGCGCAACATTTATAGCCTTTATCAATATGAAATCAGTTCATATTTAAAGAAAGGGTTGCCGACTCTCCCGGAATGTCCGGGAGACTCCCGAAATTCGGGCAGTTCTCCCAGTATACTAGTGTTGCTAGGGGCAGGGATGGACTTGATGATGCAATTTGCGCCATCAAGCCCCATCCCGATCCCTATTGCAGCTAAAAACGGGTAAGTATTAGTCAGGGGGCAGGGCTTAATGACACCATTTGCATAAAATGTGTCATTAAGCCCCGCCCCCTGCATGCATCTATAGCTTCCCTCCGGGATGTCCTGGAGGGGAGGTGTTAAAAGTCGACGACTATGTTTAAGGATGATCTTAATACACAAAGTAAAATGTTTGCCTAGAATTTTAAACTTTGTTCCACTTTTTTAATGTACATATTTCCCTAAAGAGTTGCAGAGAGATTCCACAGGCTCCACATCTTCAGCTTGAGAGAACTGAATCCAACCCATTCCCTTTTATAAATAGTTTCACCCTCTTTCATTGTGGCTCATTCATACAATGTGGAGACTTGGCCGCAATGCCTTTATTTTCCTTGGAAACAACTCGTTGTGAAACAAGAATCCCAGTAAAATCTCATAGAATGGGCCTCAAAGGCTGATGGAACAGATTTCTTTGCTGTGGTTATGAAAAGACAGAGATAGTCTAAAAAAATCACCCCCCCAGTTCATCCATGTATTAGAGAACTGCCAAGCCGAACGTGTAAATATTCAGCATAGATGCGATAGTATTGCATAGTATCATTGCAGTGTATTAATATAGCCTATGCATCCCTAACTAAGGACTGGATCCAGAAATACGCAGTGTGTCTCTTTTCCCGTACTCTATGGTCCGGATTCACAGTTACGTAGTTTTCGTCTTCCATACGTTGTTTTAAGAATTGAGCTACTATTTCTGTACGTAAATTGTGTATTAGCGCTTACGCAATCTACGTACAGAAATGATACGTAGATAGCATAAATAAACTACTTTGCATGCATAGTAGCTCAATTCTTAAAACAATGTACGTAAGATGAAAACTACGTAACTGTGAATCCGGACCTATGTGTGGGAGACGGCTGTATTGCTGTGCTACTCATGCGCAATCAAAAGGTTTCCATGCTGGAAGTCTTACCGATGGTGGGACCGGATGATCCGCCATGCATATAGTGTGTACACATGGTGGGGGGAGGGTATAATAATCATACACAGGGCCACCGCCACAAATGTTTAATCATGGTACACATGATCCGTGATGTCACAAAGGTGGAGTGCTGCGGACCTGCATTAGTCTTTCCTTGCGCACTGACCCGCTAATGTGCAGCTCTCAGCAGCAAGTATAGGGTTGGATACCGCCGATACCTGCTGCTGCAGAGCTATGGTAAGTAGTGACGGATCCCATCTGTCTCTGGGCCCGGGACATTAGTACTGGTTGTCCACCCCTGAAGACAGCCCTGATCATGCAGGCTTGTAAAGGCTTGGTTAAGCACTTACATACAATTCACCATTACACATGCCCTATTAGCCCTAACACTTGCGGTTGCTGTGGAACACACAAGCAACCGCTGCTCATCTAAAACCCAGCAGGAACGTGACAGCTAAACAGGTAAAGTAAGAACTACCACAGGTGATCAGCTGAGCCGTGGCTCCTGCACAGTATTGCACTTTGCAGAAGCCACAGCTCAGTCAATCCCCTGTGCCTCTGAAGCAGCACAAGTAAGCATTGCTTAGGGGGATTGGAAGAACGGATGGCAACAGTATGAAGCTTTGCTTAGGGTGTCCAGAGACCTAGCACCCCCTGCAGGTAGGTATTAGTCACTACAGTATAGTGGTGATTAATATTACTACTGAAGTAATTAAATTATTAGTAACTGATTGTCATGGGTGTAATTAAACTCGTTTTGGTTTATATTTCTGTTTTTACCCCCATTATCTGTTCATTTCCCATCTTTTACCCATTTTATGCTAAGACTGTAAAGTTCTGTTTTATTTGATAGATTGGAGAAGAAAAACACAAGAAAATGTTTATGCGCATAGCTGACCTAGTCAAGAATTTCAACTATGTAAGGTCAAATAAACTCCATAAAATGTGTTTATTGTAAAGACATTAGGAGATTGTCATTATATTGGTTTTGTAAACGGTTAACTTATACAATTGTTCATAATAGGATTTGAGACAATAAGACAATGATTTTAGAAAAAAATATATATATTTCCAAATAAAACTAAAGAGAACCATTCAGTAGATATTGATCATCTAGATGGGACACTGGTGTAAATTCCTCATCACTGGTAAAATGTTATTCTCTCCAGAGGATAGACTGGGGCCCAATTTTGTGGATATGCAGGATACTTGCAATACTCCAGGGGCTAAATTTACTAAACTGCAGAAAAGGAAAAATAGCAGCCAATCAGATTCTAGCTGATGTTCTCTCGTATGTAATAGGAGAGTGAGAGCTAGAATCTGATGGGTTGCTATGGGGAACGTCTCCCTTTTTCCTTTTTAATAAATCTAGCTCCTGATGTTGTGGAACTTCATACTTTGCAAGGTATCGTCTATGCTGTTGGAGCATGCTGGGTGTTGTAGTTTCACAACACCTCGGGCCAGCTTTACCACGCTGCGGGATAAGAAAAGTGGAGTTGTTGCCCATAGCAATCAATCCTATTCTAGCTTCACTTTCCTATTACATGCTAGAAAATGTCAGCTACAATCTGATTGGTTGCTTTGGGCAACATCTCCACTTTTCCGTTTCCGCAGCTTAATAAATCTTGCCCATGAAGGTTACCTATGTTTGCCTAGGACTTTGAAAGTTACACCATTGTCTTCTGACTATAGAATTTAATAAGGTGGATTTAGATCTCCGTGACACTTACTTACACATGGAGATCTGTAAGTAGGCAAGGAAGAGGGGAGTGCTTGCCCCTGGCACTCTCCTCTTTCGGAAGTAGTTCTGGACACTTGACTTTACAGAACTCTACCTTAATTTCTCTACACAGACCTGTGTCTGCTGCTCTCCTCCCCCGGTACTTTATTAACATGTCTAACTCCGTCTCTCTGTCTGGGTCCTTCTACAGAAGTTGTTCTACAATGGGTAAGGATCCTGCTCGTTGTTACTGCACATCCATAAAGGAGATATCCCATATTGACATGCAACACGACAGATGCTGCATTCCGATGATAATGGCCTCTGATGCCCGCCGCGTATACCTGGTTTACACATGGCGGGCGGGGGAATCCATGCAGATCGTAAAATAAGGGATTTGTTATTATGCTATTAAGCACCGGCCTCATATTATATGCGTAAAATTTAAGGTAAGGGGTTAAAACACGGAAGGTCGGTGCGTGCAAGGGGAGTGTATTTCTCTAGCACGCACTGATTTTCGTATCGCACGCATGTACGTCCATTCCATACCTATAGACTTGATGTGTGTGATCGTTATTCATTTGGGATCCGGTCCTTTATTATTATCCTCTTTTGTTGTGAATGGGGTAATAATTTTCCCAAAGAGAATAATACATAAACTGTAGCCTTTTGCCAATTGTCCCACTGACTAATTTAGAAGACTGTCTAAAAAAAGGGCTCTACATGCATTTGTCCGGGGTCATTAGAGTCTATGATAATGGAAGTGTAGGGCAGCTCTTTTTGCCCCCAGGTGTCCTGGGATGATGGGAGTTCTTATTTGAAGTACTCTTTTTGATGGTCTCAGTGCCCTCCAAAACTCAAAGTAACAAACATGAAATTCTTGCACTTTATGGCACAAATGTTTTAAGCATAACTAGTCTGTAATACGACCACCATTTGTGCGGGGTCCAAAGTCACCTTCCGTTGCCTGATAATAGTCAGATCTCTGCTATTAGGTCGAATTCAGAGCTTTTTCGTAAGCACGGAGGTCTGGCAGTCTGCACAGAGGAGGGAAGTGAGCTTTCCTGTCACTCCCCTCTGTCATGTAGCTATGGCAGCAGTTACAGAACAGTGGTCCGCGCGAAAGTAGTTACACATCCATAACTGAAATGCTCCCCCATCTACATTATGTAGTTTAGGCGGGCAGAGGGGATGGACCGTCTGTTGGAAGGATCTCCAGGCGCACGGAGCTAAGTTCCGCTAGTACGGACCTCTGAATCCAGCCCATTGTGTGGAATTTTACTATCTTTGGCCCTGATTCACACCAGAGGCTTCTTAGATGTGTATTTCTCAGTTTTTGTGCACTATGCATGTGTAGTCATCGTGACTACGCAATCTACGTAGCTCTTAGGCGCGTAGATTAACTAAGTGCTGTCTTTAAAGACCACACTTAGTTTTTTTAGGTAAAAGAGGCTGTCACGGTGGAAAGTTAGGTTAAATGGGTGCAGGGAGGGATATAGATGTCATCGTGACTACGCAATCTACGTAGCTCTTAGGCGCGTAGATTAACTAAGTGCTGTCTTTAAAGACCACACTTAGTTTTTTAGGTAAACGAGGCTGTCACGGTGGAAAGTTAGATTAAATGGGTGCAGGGAGGGATGTAGATTGGGGAGGGATGTGGATTGGGGAGGGACGTAGATTGGGGAGGGAAGGCTGGGGGTTCTCCATGCACCGGACCTCTCTTTTGTTCCTTGTAGTTACATAGTGGTCACTTTGGTCCTTGGCTGCACCTCTCCATTTATATATACACGTGCACACATTTCATATATTGAATTAGAAGCACAGCCTGTGTTTTATTGTTACTGTTACTAGAGTTACTGAGCCTGACCCCTCCCCAATATGACCACTGCACACTGTTCAAATGGCAGGAGTGTCTTACTACAGACCTCCTGAGTACACATATAGCAGATGGATTGGGACTTACCTACAGGAGGTGCCTTGACGCTGGGCAGGTGAGCTTAACCCATATAGCTATATTGTGAACTAAACCTCCTTTTTATGTATGTGCTGACTCATAGTGTTACATAATGTTTGTTAGGAGTGCCGGACTTGTCTTTTGTTCCTTAAGGTTGCCCTATGGCAAGTGCCATTAGTTACCTTAAAAACAAAGGACGGGATGGGGAAGGGATCAGAGAAGTAGGTGCAGATATATGCATATCCGCACATAATGATCACACACTTAAGTTTATATTCGGTCATTTATTCAGTTACACATTTAATCCTAACATCAGTTGGAGACTTAAATGTGAATCTTCTCCAAGGTGTCACCTTTGTCTAAACAATTCCCTAATGGTAATCCTAGATCAACCTCTAAATCTACCCTAATCCTAAAAGCACTCTGATCTTGCGTCCCAAAGTAAAATGATGTAAACATTGCTATCTGTTTAGGGCACATGATACTTTAGCTTTAAGATACAGTTGCATGTTTTATAAACAAAGGGGGGCATCTATTAATGAGATATTTGTCCTTGACTTACTAATTGTTTACATAGCAGGGGTTTTCAAACATTTTTTGGGGAATACTAGTTACCCACTTTGGCATCAGGGTCCGGATTCACAGTTATGTAGTTTTCATCTTACGTATGTTGTGTTGTCAGTCTCCGGTCAGAAACTGTGACTTCCGAAATAGGGACATCCAAAAGTTCCTTTTCGGATGTCCCTATTTCGAATACTGCACATTTTATATATATATTTTTTAGAATAGGTGAGTATGCCGATCGGCATACGCACCCATTCTTATTCGTAAATACCACCTCTGCCAATATCCCGAGCCATGCCGCTATCGCCGGACCACCCGACCACAGGAAAAGGTGAGTAACCTCTCCGGGGTGCAGGGGAGGGACGGTTAGGGTCAGGCTGCGGGAGATGGAGGATTAGGGTCAGGCTGCAGGGACGGTCAGAAACTGTGACTTCCGAAATAGGGACATCCAAAAGTTCCTTTTCGGATGTCCCTATTTCGAATACTGCACATTTTCTATATATATTTTTTAGAATAGGTGAGTATGCCGATCGGCATACTCACCCATTCTTATTCGTAAATACCGCCTCTGGCAATATCCTGTGCCACGCCGCTATCGCCAGACCACCCGACCGCTGGAAAAGGTCAGTAACCCCTCCAGGGTGCAGGGGAGGGACGGTTAGGCTCAGGCTGCAGGAGATGGAGGATTAGGTCAGGCTGCAGGGAAGGGAGAATTAGGCTCAGGCTGTGGGAGATGGTGGGTTAGGGTCAGGCTGCCAGGAAGGGAGAGTTAGGGTCAGGCTGCGGGTAAGGGAAGGTTAGGGTAAAGGTGCCCATCCACTAGAGCGATTATCGGCCAGATTGTGCATTTATTGGGCAAATAATCGCTCTAGTGGATGGCCAACATCGATTTTTCAAACGCCAAATAAACGTACCACAAATGCTCTAGTACAATTATTTGGTTGTTTGACATATTTAATTTTTATTGGGAGCAAACTCCCGATATTTTAAGGGAGCCAATCAGCAAGCTGAATGGCTCCCTATCCCTGCAATTGACGCCGCTCTATATCTATGTACAAAGCTACTCTGTCAGCTTTGAATTATACCTTCAAAGCTGCCAGAGCAGCATAATACATAGATATACAGCAGCGGCTATTGCATGGAGCAGTACAGACAGGGATCATCCGAAACCTTGCTTGACTGTATGTCTGCCTGCAATACCCGCTGCTGTATATCTATGTACTATGCTGCTCTGACAGCTCTGAAGGTATAATTCAAAGCTGACAGAGCAGCTTTGTACATAGATATGGAGAGGCACCGAGAGCCCTTCCCCCCTCCCCTCTTCTGCTAGGATTATCGGTCCCAGCAGAGGAGGTGTATGGTGCCGATAACAGGACATTTCCCTTGTGGGAAATTGTCCCGTTTATCTGGCCACCCCCTGCTGGGACCATTAATCGCTCTAGTGGATGGCCACCTTTAGGGTAGTGATAGGGTTAGAATTAGTGGAAGGAGTGGGGGACTATTTTCTCTTACCTTTTCGAAGCACCAAAAGCCTCGGTGCTCCATGGATCGATTGCTATGCTGCATTGAGGCATATGCAATCGAAATCCCAGCCTGTTCCCAACTAGCTGGGAGAAAACTGCCCTATCAAAATAGGGCCATTCTAAGCGGGGACACACACCCGTACATTGTTTTAAGAATTGAGCTACTTTAGACCGCGCTTATGCAATCTACGTAAAGAAAAGGTACGTAGATAGTGTAAATAAGCTACTACACGTGCGTAGTATCTCAATTCTTAAAACAACGTATGTAAGATGAAAATTACGTAACTGTGAATCCGGACCCAGGTCAAGTGCCACTTTGCGTATCATATAGACACATACCCACTGCCTACATACAGTATCTTGATACGTTTTTACATATTTTTGCAATTATTTTAGGGAACATTTTCTACATATTCCTTTCAGCCCCAAGAGATTTAATGAAATATGTCCACTGTTATTGATCCTGGGTAAAATACTGACGTGCTCTCCTTACAACCTTGCCCAGCCACCTCGAGTACCACCAGAACGTGGTCTGAGGGCCACAAGGGTACATCTACCACTCATTGAGAGCCACAGAGGAAAGGAAAATAACTTTCATTTGTATTTTCTTTACATTAAAAAAATGTCACAATAACCTTACATCTTTTTTTAATATGTAATAAATGTGGGATATGTAAAACATATTTTTTGTTTATTCCCAGGAGGAACAAGAATTATTGGACTTCTCTTAAGCACCAAGTTTAATGGGACCATTATTTTCTTTATGGCCAGTTAGGATCAGAATGGAATGCCATGGTTCAGAAGAAAGAAGGTCTATGTTGTCCGGGAATACTGGGATTACATATGGTTTTAATTTTCTATAAACCATAAGTAAGGAAATACAAGTAGGCTGCATCTATGTTTGCTTTTTTGCTTTTTATTCTAATGAACTGGAAGTACAAGGGACTTATGTGTTCTATTAGCAAGTAGAGAGAGAGAGCAAATATAAGAACAAAACACCTGTTTTCATGGTATTTAAACTCTCTATTTGAATTTAGTCCTAAAAATATCACTGATGTCTCCTGCTTTAGGCTTAGCTTCTCTTAGCCCTGGTGTCCCCATCATTCATAATGGGTGATTCAATAAGTGGAGAAGAACTTAAGTCTTCTCTACTTGTTCTCCAATAGGATTAAATCTCCGGATGGTGAGTCTATTGTAAAATACAGGGCTTTCCTTTCTGCAGCAACATCAGGAGCTTCATACTGCCATTGTTCTGGGCATGTGCTGAGGGAGGAATTCTAAAGGAGCTTCAGTAGGGATCGCTGGATAAGTAAGTTTTCTAGATATTGAAATTCCAGTCTTTAGGATCGTTATGGTGGATGAAGATCTTTTATGGAACATTGATAAATGTTAATATATAAATAGATTCCTAAAATATTATGGACCGTATTCACAGATAAGAGTGAGTTAGGTGCGGCAAGTTGCGAGTCCCTGCTGCGATGGCTGCCATTATCAAGTAGGGACAGTCGAAAGTAGCTTTTCGGCTGTCTCTATTTTGAATGACAGCAGTTTTCAAATTTTTTTTTTATGAATGGTTGAGTATGTGATTCGTATACTCACACATTCATTTTCAGAAGTGCTGCCGCTGGACCACCGGAGAGGACTGTCCCGTCCCACTGACGGACCAGGACGGAATTCTGGATCCAGAAAGTGACACTCGCGTATGTATCACTTTCTAAAAAGAGCCATTTTCAGATCCTAGTGATCGGAAATCAACCCCCCCCCCCATCTCTGATGGAAGTCTGGATCCAAACTACAAATACTGGGTCGTATTCAGAGATCCATTTTTTTTATGTACGCAATTATACGCATGGCCGGAGCAAGGTAATACTCACCAACACCCCGACACTTCCCTCTCCCGGACATGTACAATTTCACATGTACAGTAAATATTGAAGTCCTGGCCTCTAGGATTGTCACAGTTGCCAATATTCTGTGAATAGATCTTTAAATGCACAGTCTATGACCAGTTTAAGACTTTACTTCTGGTATGTTACTTGTCAGACGCCTGTGCTTTGTAGACAACGATGATGACAATATTGGTTGGTTTTATGGACCAGACTGGAGCAGATGCTGTGATATCTTTTATTACTTTATCACAATTGGTAGCTATAACTTGGGTACTTTGCCTTATCTCTCCAGGAGCAGCTGTTCCTTTTATGATTAGGAGACATAGGCAATAGCGGCCAATTGTTTGTTTTCACCTTCTGCCTTGGCTGATATGTGATAGTCCAGAGGGAATGAATATTGTCTACTTCTGCTGTAAAATTATAGTAAAATTTGTAGTAAAATTATGTTATCAAATATAACCCAGACACTGTATCTAATCTTTGCAATACCCTGGATACACACTGCTTGTTGCTTCGAGGTTGTCCACCAGGGCTGATTCAAGTCCAAGGAGAATGCTCCATATGTAGATGAGTACCAAAATATGAAAAAACCCTAAGTAGAGAAGGTCACATGAAGTCAAACAACAAATTATGTTGTGTCCACTGATGTCCAAACTCCTACATTTGTATCTTCAGTCAAAGATCAACATAAAGAGAACTTACATCTATCAAAGAAAGCAGCTTATGATGCTGTAGATGTCAGCAGAATGTTGGACTGTTGGATGTACTTAACCATTGAATGGTTTATTATCATTATTGCATGCATCAGATGATATGGATCTTATGGCGTACGGGACTTAGTTCTATTCGATGAACTGGACTTCAAATCCGCAAGGGAGGCGGGGATAGGCATGTAGATTAAGTGAAGAGGGCGGTGATATGCAATCTGTATTCCGATGGACGCTGAGCCGTGTGGAGAACTTAAGGTAGGGTTCTGAACACGCAATTGTCCAGTACTACATATGTGAAAGGGGAGTGACATTTCCCTCCCCCTGTCACGTGTCACGTGTGGACTTACAGAACAGGGGCGGACTTTACGTCAGGGTTGCCGACTCTCCCGGAATATCCAGGAGACTCCCTAAATTTGGGCAGTTCTCCCGGTATCCCGATAGCTCCCGCTAGCCCCGACCAGCTACTGTTGTAATCCCTAGAGTTACTAGGGATGGGCGGGGCTTGATGACATTAGCCAATGTAATGCTAGAGATTACATGAATGATTGGCAGGGGGCGGAACTTAATGACTCGATTTGCATAAATCACATCATTAAGCCCCACCCCTTGTGGCAACCCTGCTTTACGTGCGTGCAGGGATCCATAGTAACGCACCCATAGCTGGGAATGCACGCCCCCTGTAGTCCCTGCTGTCGTTAGTAATTCTGGACACTTACATGTCCAGATAGCTACCTTAACTTTTACGACTAGGTCTGCATCCGTTGGGCTGCAGACTTAGTCATAATGGGGCTTCCCCGCCCCCTTATTTAAATACCGATCCCTGCCTACATGGGTGGGTGTACCACTGTGGAATTCAGCTGATTTTCTGCCAGCACATATGTCACAGTATGGAAATCCAGGTGTCTTCCCTTTCACCTACCTATACTCCATAAGGTTGTCATGGGGGAGCATAAACATTTTAAAGTTGGGGCACAGCTGATACCGCTTTCACATTAGCAACTGCAATAACCCAGGTTTTTCTAACCCAGGCTATTGCAGGGTGAATTGCCAGGGTTTCAAAAAAAAGGACAGGACTTTTAAGACCCCCGGACCAGAAAGGAGATTGCCAACTACGAAATTCATAAAGGAAGACAGGCAACTATAGTAGTAGCTGTCTGTCTCTCTGCTGGTACACCTGCAGTTCTGCTATTCGACACTATGAATTTAGTAGTTCTCTGTCTCCTCTCTGGTCTGAAGGACAACAGGAAAAGAAACTACTAGGCAAGGCAACTACTAAATTCATAGTGGGCAATAGCGGAGCTGCGGTGGACCAGTAAGGAGTCCTACAAGGACTTCTAAACTGCAGCTTGGTTCTTTTTCAGCGCACGGCTCCTGGTGAAGAGATTTGTTGGCTATTGTCATAACATTAGTGAACAAATCTATCCAATCAGGTGTCTTTTCAAAGGACCCGTATTGAAAACCCTTCCCTTGTGAAAAACGGAAAACCCTTCTTTTTTCCTGGGTCTGAATACTGGGTCTTTAGACCTGGGTCCAGGAAAATTGGACCTTGCACATCATCACCAAATACCCGGGTTTTTGGGCAAAAACCCTGTGTATTTGGTGGTGATGTGAAAGGGATATTAGCAGAGGAGGAATTTACAAGTTGTGGGCCCAGGTACAAAAAATATGCTTTGGCCCTGATGATGTCCCACATAACCCGGTGGGAAGCTTCAGTGGTGCGGTGATGATGACTGTGGGCCTTTGTATCAGCATGGGCCCCGGTGCCACTGCACATGTTGCCCCAATGGTATTTCCACCTCTGGGTATTAGAGACTTAAGGCTGCTCTATAGCAGAGTAAACCAACTAAAGTCTGCAAGAGAAATGGGAATGAAAGGAGGAGTTCATTCCTCTTTTCCGTGTGGACTGCTGGGGCTGGATCCAGACTTAAGTAAGTGTTTGAAATTAGTTACTCCTGGGCTAAACCATGTTGATTGCAGGGGGAGTCAAGTTAATTGTATTCTTTGCAGGCAGGGATATATCTTTGAATTTCTTACTGCACACAGATACTGGGGATATATCTTTGAATTGCTTACTGCACACAGATACTGACCAGCTTTATTATCACACTGTTATTTAGACTTGGGATAGGAAACATCAGCTCTCAACTCTAATACTATTTGCAACAGATGAAATATGACTCCCCTGCAATCAACATGGTTTAGCCCAGGAGTAACTCATTTCAAGCACTTACTTAAGTCTGGATCCAGCCACTGGTTTGGATTCAGTCCAATGTTATTAGAAAACAGTAATATGTACGGACAATACAGCTTATACTTGCTCCAACAGTGACGCATCTGTGGGCGGGAATACTAAGAATTGTCCTCTGAAAATAATACGGTGTGTACAGAGTCTCAATCATTGTGCACAATGTTAAGGTATGAGGAAAATCAGAAATGGGATGGATTATTGTGTAGGTGTGAACACATTAATCTGCAGAAAATGGCGTCAATCAATGGCGTCAATCAGATGTTCAAAAAATCATTCCAATTATTAAATTGTGAGAAAAAAATGTAGTGTGTATCCAACTTGCTCTACATTGCCAGTGCTCCGCTGCATAGAGGTATTTGTATTGTAAGATAAGACGTGTGTTTGTTTCCTCTGTTGCTTTGCCCCCTGCTGTGTTTGTCTGTACCATCACACCGTTATTTAGACTTGGGATAGGAAACATCAACTCTCAACTCTAATACTATTTGCAACAGATGAAATATGACTCCCCTGCAATCAACATGGTTTAGCCCAGGAGTAACTCATTTCAAGCACTTACTTAAGTCTGGATCCAGCCCCTGGTTTGGATTCAGTCCAATGTTATTAGAAAACAGTAATATGTACGGACAATACAGCTGATACTTGCTCCAACAGTGACGCATCTGTGGGCGGGAATACTAAGAATTGTCGTCTGACAATAATATGGTGTGTACAGAGTCTCGATCATTGTGCACAATGTTAAGGTATGAGGAAAATCAGAAATGGGACGGATTATTGTGTAGGTGTGAACACATTAATCTGCAGAAAATGGTGTCAATCAATGGTGTCAATCAGATGTTCAAAAAATCATTCCAATTATTAAATTGTGAGAAAAAAATGTAGTGTGTATCCAACTTGCTCTACATTGCCAGTGCTCCGCTGCATAGAGGTATTTGTATTGTAAGATAAGACGTGTGTTTGTTTCCTCTGTTGCTTTGCCCCCTGCTGTGTTTGTCTGTCTCTTTGTGTCTATATCTTTTTAGATTAAGCACAGACTGCTAGAGTGTTCTCTCTAACATGTAAATAATGATGATATCCCTGTTATCAATTAA
>WWET01001005.1:196429-211411 GCA_011038615.1 Limnodynastes dumerilii
AAAGAGTGAGATGAAAAGAAAAGAATAATGTGGCCATTTAAGAAGTAGGAGGAGAAGATAGATCTTCTAGATCAGTCATTTGACTCTATATGAGTTTTGGTAATCGGGCACCAAAGTGGGTCTCCCAACTCCCAAGGTTCCCATACCTTTTGTTATAGACATATTACTTTTTCTGGAGGGCCATATAAATAATCAGAGTCACAATATAAATATGAGGCATCTGCTGACAAATGGGGCAGCAGGAAGCATTCTGATGGGTGGCAAGGTACAGTATGGGTGTTGTTAGAAGACAAGCACACAATTATAGACCAGGGCTGTATTAACCATGAAGGAGCCCTCCACACAGAAGCACATGGAGCGCTCCCCAAGGTTACATAAAGATGGGCGCCCAGCAAGGCCTTCCAAGCTTTGTCACTCCTCCCCTTTCCCATAGACACCGGTTGCATCAGATAACAGTTGCAGTCATGTCCCTATATCATCGGTCCGGAGATTTAAATCATTTTTTTTTTTTACTTTTTTTTTTACTTTCGTGCACATTGCAAAATAAAAGACAATAATATCAAACAGTATCATTTTACAGTCCTAAACACTTTTCACAACATTGAGTGTCATTCAGTTACAAGATTACTAGAAGCTACCTTTTGTACAAATGAGATGTTTGTAACTTAGCATTATCCTTAAGTGAAGTACAAAGAATTAAAGAGAATTGTAAGTCATTAATATCTTCCCTTCGTTATTAGCTTTCTGACTTCGCTCAAATTGATAGGAGGGTCGTTAGATATTATCCTGTGAAGATACCAACTAGTTAAATGGAAGCCAGTATGGATTTGTTTTTTTTTATTGTTGTTGGCAGCGTATTAATATATGGCTCCCAATCCATCCTAAAGGCATAAAACAATTTATCTTTAAATAATGAGATTGGAGGTGCTGTACGATTTAGCCACAAGTGTGGGATCGATTTACAAGCTGCAACACTAATTACAGGAAATTGTTTTTTCCTCCCCTTACACATTCTTTGACCCTCAGGGACCATCCCAAATATAGCCCACTTAGGTGTGAAAGGGATATGATTGACAAGACTCTCCTCAGCAAAATGTTGAACCCTTAGCCAAAAGCTTTTCACAACTGGACAACTCCAAAGACAGTATAGGTCAGAGGTCAACCTCTGGTTGCTTACAGCGTAGACAATTAGCAGGTGGTAGATTACCCATTTTATATCTCCTAACAGAAGAAAAGTACGCATGATGGAATAAATTGTAGAACATCTCTACGTATGTGCTCGCTGGCATAAGTTTACAGGACAAGCAAAGGTTTTTTAATAAGGTTTGAATGGTGAGATTAGAGAGTGCTAAACACCATTGTGCCGATCCAGATTTCATTGTCTCATGGTCTAGCTCGTCTCTCAAAAAGTTATAGTAATAAGAGATTGCCCCTTTAGTCGAATGGATCTTAGTCAAACATTTATCGAGCGGATTATCCCAATCTTGCTCACTAAAATGAGCGGTCATTTCAGCTATATAATGGTGGGCCTGCAATAACGCCACTGGAAAGGCACGTAATGTCTCATATTTGTTACAAGCTTCCTCAAAACTAAAAGGGCGATTAGCTGTCCTATCAAGGAGAGAACCTATGTCCTTTACACCTCCAACCCTCCATATCGTGAAGGGATAAGATGCCACGTCCCCGTGAAAGTCATGATTGTGAAACAGTGTTAAGTGACTGGTATAAAAAAAATTCAAGTGGTATTTTCATCTGAGCATATGCCAAACCTTACATGTTCCTCACAGTAGGGGATTTTCCTTAAGCTCCAAGGCAATCTCTCTGTCAGGCTGATGTATAAAGGATATTATATTTTTCACAGGAAGAAACTTTGTTCCAATTGGGGATTGGCGTACACATTCGTTCCCTGTAACCAGTTACGTAAGGACTGCATGTGTGCTGCGTAGCTATACATGGTTATATCTGATAAATTTAATCCCCCATTAGATTTGGGTTGTTGTAGGCGTTTTAAACTAGGCGTTTTTTTTTGCCCATATGAATTTTCAATATAAGGCATAGATGTGGTTAACATCTGGCTTAGTCATCAGTAAGGGGAGGAGGTAAAGGAGTCTCGGAAAAGAGATAATTTTAATCAAACTAATTTTGCCGGTATGAGACAAAGCGAGATGTTCCCATCCCTTCAGCTCCCTTTCAACTTTCCCTATAGCCGGTTTAAAGTTAAATTCGTATTCAATAATTTTTATTTAGTACACATTAATTCATTCATTCAGGGAAGACTTGAATCCCCAGTCTGCGTCCTATAAGCTAAAGGGAGTTTTCTTTTTATTAAACAAAAGAAAAACTGTTTTAAACTGTACATAACATGAAGAAACTGATTTTGTAATTGAATAGAACAAGCAGGGGAAAGCATCAGATGCTCCATTGTTTCTTAAGGCAGCAGCTGCTTAGAATTTCCTGTTTGCTCCATTGTCCCTAAAATACAGGCGAACCTAGTGCAATACTTGTCTAATAATTCCATCCTGTGTCCCGAGAAATAATGAGTTCTCAGAGTTATAGTATTTAACAATAAGAGATAAGTAATATTTCACAAATACCTTCTCAGCCATATACAGGATCCTGGACACCCTAAGAAAGGCTTCAACCTGTTGCAACCCCACCCCCCCCTTCCCCATATTCCGTCTCACTCTTAGCATTGCTTGTACTGCTAATAAGGCACAGGGGGCGCCTGTAAAGTACAGGACTATGCAGCAGCATTAACTTAAGTGATCCCTGAAGCAGTGCTTACTTTAACTGATCAGCTACCAGGGACATTGTGGTCCTAATTTCTGGTGACTAGTATACAAGTTAGAGACTATCGTCACTGTCTAAGGTGGCTAGTGTATAATACAGGTCTCATTCTCTGATGACTAGTCTAAGACAGAGACCATTGCCTATGTCTAAGGTGGCTAGTCTAAAATACAGGCCCTATTTTCTGGTGACTAGTATACAAGGTAGAGACTATCGTCACTGTCTTAGGTGGCTGGTGTATAATAGAGGTCTCATTCTCTGATAACTAGTCTAAGACAGAGACCATTGCCCATGTCTAAGGTGGCTAGTCTAAAATACAGGTCCTGTTTTCTGGTGACTAGTATACAAGATAGAGACTTTCGTTACTGTCTAAGGGGCTAGTGTATAATACAGGTCCCATTCTCTGTCGTTGCCTATAGCGAGAAGTATATTATTCAGAAGGTACCCAAGATTCTTCTCAGTTCTCGTTGTTAGCCTTGTGGTTTAAATACACTTAAATTCCAGTTCTGAATTTGATTTAGGTGGTAATGGCATACAGTATTTTGGATGCAATATGTCTCATTGTTCATACTGAGAAAAACAAATCAAGGCATGAAAACATCTCTTTGTAAATCTAGAAGAAAACAGCTGCGGGCTTATTCTTGATTCCTCAGAGTCTGAACCAAACACATGGAAAAAGTGAGGAAAGATTGGCAAGAATCCTGTTTTTATTTAAGTATTGACTGTAGAGACTTAATAAACATAATTGTTATGGATACCACTCATCCGGAACATTGTGATTGCCTGTAAAATGGCCAGGGACCAGTGCTGTGCAGTGTTGACGCAACTTGGTGTGGTTGTCTCCCAAAGAACGTGTTAGTGGGTTTGTGTTAAGCGCTAGGCCTGAAATTAGGGGCATTTATATTGCTCTGTTTATAAATGCCTATGGTAGTCTGTATGCTAGGATAATGAAGTGGAAAGGCTAGGCACAGTCTCCCAGAGGAGATTACTTTATAACGGATTCATTTATTTTAAATAATCTTTATATAGTTATTTTTGGGGTTGTATCCAGAGCTTAAGAGTAGCAGAAAACACTGGTGTACCTTGAACTTCAGGGGAGGCAAATATACTCAGAATTAGAGTTGAAAGGTAATGGTTCCTAGCTCAACTTTAAATTGCAGGTTAAATGAAAGCTGCTCAGTATTTGTGTACAATAATAACTGCTATCTATATTCCTGCTAGCAAAAATAAATAAATTATAATAATACTTTGCTCCTCTGGCTACAGGTGCTGGTTTATTTTTTTGCTTGAAGTTATGCTCCTACTCTTGTTGAACCTTTTTATGTTTTATTACACAGCCACCAAAATGATGGAAAAAAATAACAGTAAGATCATGGGTTGGCCAGGGTTGGTAAATCTCCTGCAAGTCCCGACCCTCTGTCAATCTCTGTTGTAATTCCTAGAGTTACTAGGGATGGGCGGGACTTGATTAAAGCATTAAGCCCCACCCACCCCTGGAACACTTAATAGTGCTATTTGCTCAAATCACGTCATTAAGCCCCATCCCTTATTTGAATCTATTTCTTTCCTCCGAGATCTCCCAGAGGGAAGAAGTAAGAGTAGGAGATCCATTTTTGGTAACGGTTAAATTCTGTGCATCATTAATCCCATCCATGTGGAAACAACTGCTGGCTCAGAAAAATACAAAAGCTGAACATAATTCCTATTTTACAGATATTTCTTATTATGCCACATTTTTTGTGTAAATGTTTTACCAATGCATTGCTGCTAATATTCTTGAAGGTGGCATAGTTTGTCATCAGGCTTTATCCTGCTCCGCCCTTTGTGCCAGATTTTCTAAGCTGCGGGTTTGGAAAAGTGGAGACATTGCCTATAGCAACCAATCAGATTCTAGCTCCCACTTTCTTTTTACATACTAGAGAATGTCAGCTAAAATGTGATTGGTTGCTATGGGCAACATCTCCACTTTTGCAAACCCGCAGCTTAGTAAATCTGGCCCCTAGGTCTTTTTGCTGCTTCTTGCTGTACAGTGCCTCCCATAGCAGACATTTGCCTTTTAGGTGGCATCGTGGTTACATTTTGTTGCTTAAATTAATTAGTATATTCTTATGAATTTAACACTAAGTTCAAATTTTACAGTTAGGGTGGGGCTTGCCATGTCCACTGATCTGCACGAGAGGCATAAGGCTGGCTTATGGCAGTGTAACCCAGCTAAAGTCCGTGCAAGAGACGGGAGTGACATTAGAATGCAATCCCCTCTTCTGTGCAGACTGCCTTACCTACGTGTGCGCGGTAAACACACGGAGGTCAGGATCCGGTTCTAAGGTGTCAAAGCTTGATAAGTTCTTTATGTCTGATAGTTTATGTAGTAATATCACTGTTTTCCAGTTTCTATTAACATAACATCATTTTTCAAGCTGAGGGAAAGATGGGTCCATAAATATATAGTCCTGTGCTTCTAAAACAGAAATATAATAAACACAGACCGAATTCACAACACCGTATTTTTTTTTTTACTTACGTGCCTAGTTATCCGTTAACTAGGCACGCAAGTAAAAAAAATCCGGAGTTGTGAATCCGGTCCTGAATCCTTAACTTTTTGCAAACTTTACATTTTACAAGGCTAACAAAATATTAGCAAATATCCCTCAGCCCAAAAAAAGGCAACTGGGGGCACTACAAGTCCCATCATGCTTTGAGACGTTTTAAATATGTGGAATTAAACATGTATAGCTTGGAGCATTGAAGGCACAGGAGGGATATGATGGCAGCTTTCAAATACATCAAGGAGTATAACCGGGTAGAGAATGGTGGCATTTTTCAAAGGATGAGAACAGTGATGAATGAATGAATGAATGAATGAAACCCTGGGCCTCTGGGCCTCCCTTGCTTACCATAGTGGGATAATATTGACTTAAGTAGTGTGCATGTCAGCCGCTGGATGGAGATGTCCGTCACTTATGTATTTTACATGTATATAGGATGCACTTGCACCAACATTCTTTATAAACTGACAACTGGCAAAAGATGAGCTCTTAAGAGACAAGCTGTAATGTGACAGCTATGGTTTATGTACTTTAAGTTGATGATGAATACAATACATGAATACAGGATTTTCTCTATAGAGTCTTTAATGTAAAGTTTTTGTTTTTTTAGCATTGATTATTTTTTCTATCTTTTTGAAACAATATAAGAAAGCTTTATTGCAATTTTCTTTCAAGATAAAGTCAATCTGTTGTCGAGGGGTCCCTAAAAGGTGCAAGGCCCATAGGCCGATGTCTGCTCTGCCTATTTGGTAATCCGGCTGATCTGGTTATTTTGTCATCTGGGTGAGACATATTTAGAACACAAGGGAATGCTTATAAACTGAACGGTGTTAGGTCTAGATGTATGAAAAAAATGACTTCACTGAAAGGGCAAATGCTAATAGCCAACCAACTGAGGTGCTAGAGATTAAGGATCTTATTCATACTTAAGAAGCAGCTGCTTCTTAAGTACAATCTTTTACGAAGTGACCTACTACGCATGCATAATAGGTCATTTACGTAATCCACGTACCAGTTAGGTACGAGATTAAGTACGATCTTTAAAGACCACATGGAGGGGCTGATTCAGAGTTACACATCCACCTTTTTTTAGGTGGAAGTGTACAGCTCGGCTAAACCATTTTTCAAAGTAAGGGGTGTTGATTAATTAAAAAAAAAAATGTCATGCATGGAAAATTCTTTACTTTTACACATATAACTAAAATACTGCATTAGCTTTATGAGTATTCTATAAAAGAGAGTTGAGCTAAGAAACTTCACCTCCTAATTTTAATTCTGGTTTTACAATATAAATCTGCCTCCCCGTGCAGCTCAGCATGGTATTGCTCAGGCGGATGTGTACCTCTGAATCAGCCCCGGAGTAGTTCAGGAGGAAGGAGGCGTGCTTAGTTAGAAGTGGAGGGATTAGCCGCGGAGGGCGGGGAGAGCCATTCTTTGTGTGTAGTTTCCTTCTTAAGAAGGAAACGACACATGGTAAGATAAAGTAGCCCTATGGCAATCTTAAGTGCCATAATGTACATAAAAACAGGGGGCGGGTTCGAGGAAGGACGAGCGAGTAATGTGCAGTTCTCTCCGCACCTAACTCACTCTTAGGTGTGAATATGGTCCTAACAGTGCAGCAATTAAAACATGATTGGGATAAATATTATTCTATTCAAATTAAATTCATTGTTACATATGATCTATAACCATATTGTTTATTGTATAATTAAAAACACAAGCAACAAAAATCTGGGCAGACTGAATGGGCCATGTGGTTCTTATGCATTATCATATGCTATGTTTCTTTTTTTTAATCCCTTTATTTTATTATATGCTATGTTGTTATGCAGGTAACAGTCATTCTTATGCTGTTGGGGCATGCTGGGAGTTGTAGTTTTACAACACCTGGAGTGCCAAAATTTGCCTATGCCTGCCCTAGACTGTGTCTGTTACTTCAATGTTTGTGTGTGGAGATGAGTGGTGTGTGTGGAGATGAGTGGTGTGTGTGTGGAGATGAGTGGTGTGTGTGTGGAGATGAGTGGTTTGTGTGTGTGTTTGTCTAGTGATAATCTTTGTGAACTCATGTTAACCTTTTGTTTTACAGATCCGTTGACATTTCTGCAGTTGCCATATTACTCAGACAGGTCCTAAACGGTTTACTGACATAGCGCTTTGCCAATTAGTTTCATTATCACACAAATAAAAGAAGGGGAAACACATTGCGGCTGAAATTCCATTTTAAATGCATCTGTTCAATATTTACTGGAAAATAAAATAAAGCTGCATAGATTTTTAAGATGATTGAGTCATACCGCTCATCATACCGCTAATCATACCGCTAATTATACTGCTCATCATCATACCGCTCATTATACCGCTCATTATACCGCTCATTATACCGCTCATCATACCGCTCATCATACCGCTCATTATACCGCTCATCATACCGCTCATCATACCGCTCATTATACCGCTCATTATACCGCTCATCATACCGCTCATCATACCGCTCATCATACCTGGATCAGGTCCTAAGTTATTCTGTACAAAAGATATTTTGCATTTACCTTCACAAATCCCAATTACAATCCAGTGTCCGTCAGTGCATGTATCTTCGAATATTCCAACAGCAACAGGTACTATTTTCCTCACTCTATTGCCAACCATCCCTATGCCCCAGTTACCTCTCTGCAGCCTAACCTTAACTTTCCCTCCCCAGAGCCTAACTCTAACCATCTCCTTCCCGCAGCCTAACTTTAACCGACTCCTAACCCTGAACTTAACCATCCCCGTCTCACAGCCTTACCTAACCCGACCAGCGGCCTAATCTTAACCACTGGGAACGTGGTGCCTCGGGTTCCTACTTTGAAAGGTGCCAGCACTGATGCAGCCGCAAATAAACTGTCAGTTGTATTAGTGTTGAAATAGATGCTGCCACAGCGCCAACTACATTTCTTCTAATGTTGGTTATATTGGACACTAATACCCCTTTACACCAAGGCATACCCAGGAATAACCCCGTTGGGGGTCATGCATCCTGGGTCTGTGACTGGGTGTGGGTCTATGGTTAAAACGCCCCTATTTTGATAGGGCCGTTTCCTCCCATCCAGTTTTGAACTGGCTGGAATTTTGATTGCTTTTGCCTCAAAGAGGCATATCAATTGATCCACAGAGCACCGAACTTTCGGTCCTATGAAAACTTAGTAGAACTATTCCCCCACTCCTTGTTATATCTGCATGTCTTATAGAGAGGTGGTGAGTATGTTATAGCTGCATGTCTTCTTATAGAGAGGTGGTGAGTATGTTATATCTGCATGTCTTCTTATAGAGAGGTGGTGAGTACATTATATCTGCATGTCTTATAGAGAGGTGGTGAGTACGTTATATCTGCATGTCTTCTTATAGAGAGGTGGTGAGTACGTTATATCTGCATGTTTTGTTATAAAGAGATGGCAAGTACGTTATATCTTCATGTCTTATAGAGAGGTGGTGAGTATGTTATAGCTGCATGTCTTCTTATAGAGAGGTGGTGAATACATCACAGCTGCATGTCTTCTTATAGGGAGATCATAGAGGAGGTATGTGCAGTCCAACTATTTTACTTAGATTTGGAATCAGATTTCACCGTTGAGCCTGCAGCTATTGCTGGGTATGGGTGGTGTATTTAAGCATATGACTCCTCCACAATGTGGCAATATTGCTAAATATTTCCCTAAAAAGAATCTAGTTAAGGAAATAAACAATAAACTATTAACAGCTTTAGCTGTATGGATTTTATCATTCTGTAAAGAAATGACTTCTCTCTTGCGAAATAAATTACTTAATGTACAATCTGATGTACTGTTATTGTAATGTACTGTTATTATTTTTCGATAGAGTCACAGTTAATGCATAGCATCCTTCAGATCCTAGACTAGCATTGCAAAGACCTTGGGAACAGATGAGAGGTATTGAATAAGGCAAACGCACCTATGCTTCAGCTATACATTGGGTTCTATATATATTTATCAGAAAGTCTTTCTATACTGTAAATGGTCACTTGTTCTATTATGCAGACAACCTCTATTTATAGGCATCATTACAGAGGCAGAGAATTCAGAATCTCATGGGAGAACTGAATGTCTATTTAAGTTTTTAGTAACTGATCTTTTGAATCACAGACTTATAGTTTGCATGTATGTTTAGTTATAGGG
The DNA here is from genome assembly GCA_011038615.1 of Limnodynastes dumerilii. Classification (NCBI taxonomy): domain Eukaryota; kingdom Metazoa; phylum Chordata; class Amphibia; order Anura; family Limnodynastidae; genus Limnodynastes; species Limnodynastes dumerilii. Next base: position 205,938 of record WWET01001005.1, read on the forward strand.
CTATAGGACCATATTCACAGATCTGCGTGCGTATTTTTATGTACGTTTTAAATGTGCATGCGTAGTAACTTTATTTGTGTAAGTCACGTTAAATATACGCACGTAAGTACTTTAGGCACGGGCAAGTGAATCGCTCTTGGGGACATACGTACGAATGGGCGGGGTAGAAATACGTACTTGAAAATTTCCATGAAAGTAGGTGGGGGGAGGAATTTAAATGAACGCTTGAGGGCGCGTCTATAAAGAATCACACACGGATGACATATACGCACGTAAGTACACACTTAAAGATCAGAGTGGCCTATAGAGGTGTAAGTCTACGTTTGCACGGCCGGGAGAGGGGAGTGTCGTGGGTGTTGGTGGATGTTGCCTTACTATGTGCTTTCCTTGTAGTTGCACAGTGGTCATTTTGGTCCTTGGCTGCACCTCTACATTTATATATACACTTGCAGTTTGACTCCTCCCACAAAATGGCTGCTTGCAGACTATTCAAATAGTAGGGGTGTCTTAATACAGGCCTCCTGAGTACGCATATAGCATATGGATAGGGACTCACCTACAGGAGATGCCTTGACGCTGGGCAGGTGAGTTTAACCCAATATAGCTATATTGTGAACTAAACCTCCTTTTTATGTATGTGCTGACACAGTGTTATTTAATGCTTGTTTGGAGCGCCAGACCTCTCTTTTGTTCCTTGTAGGTGCATAAATACCCGCATGTAGTAAATATGGATCTGTGAATCTGGACCATATTTACTAAGCTACGGGTTTGGAAAAGTGGAGATGTTGCCCATAGTGAATTTAAAAACAGCCGCGAAGAAAGGGGACTGGCAATACGGATGTATATACACCAATGGTCAGATATTAGACATTTATTGAACTAGAATAGTAGAACATACATAAAAATAAATGCATAAAAATATACAAATGCACAATATAAAATAAACAAAAACAAAAAAGAAAAAGGTATTACTCAGATTAAATTCAAGGCTAGATGAATGCAAACAAAAGTGAGGGGGGAAGCACAGCCCGCAGGGATCCCCCCCCCCCAAGGGGAGTGGGGGTGGGAGGGTTTGGGGGGTCCAATTGGTAGACAGTTGTCACTGTGTGCAACTATTTTGGATAAGTATAAACTCAAAGTTCAGTTGATATATATGAAGGCAATACCCCAATAATATTAGCTGAAAGTAGCAGGCGTTGATATCCACAATGTTGCAAATAGAAGATGGCTTAGCAGAGTTGATACTTCAAAGCAACAAAAGAGGCAAATAGATCAGCACACAATCAATTAGTGTGCATTGGTACAGAGATGTAATACTGTACCACAAGGTCACTCCTATCCCGCATTGATATCGCAGGGCAAACAGAGAGGCGACACACAGCACACGTGGGTTGTTTTCCACAGACTGCCGGCTCTGAAGCTGTTGAAGATTACCGCTGTCCATCTTGTCTATTAGCTGGGAGGAGGAAAATAGCAGGTGTAGCCTCAGGAACAAGGTGAAAGGGCTTATCGGACGTCCCCGAACTAAAATATAACAGTAGGGCACAGAGGTTGATAACAGCATATGCCAGAGATATTATAGTTGAAAAGGGGGTGCCAAATTCAAAATGTCTTGGAATTAATCAAAAGGGAGTCCTGCGACGCGTTTCGTCCCTGATTGGGACTTTTTTAAGCATGAAGACTCTCCCACTGTGCTGCCCATATATAGGGATCCGTATATATGAGGGCTGTGCTTCCCATCATCACGCACTTTTGGATTCATCTAGCCTTGGATTTATTCTGAGTAATACCTTTTTCTTTTTTGTGTTTGCTTTTATATTGTGCATTTGTATGTTTTTATACATTTATTTTTATGTATGTTCTATCAACATAGTACAATAAATGTCTAATATCCGACCATTGGTGTGTATACATCCGTATTGCCAGTCCCCTTCAGTGCGGCTGTTTTTGGATTCTCTTTGTGTTTTTTTAGGCATTGCACGTGCCTTTCAGCCTGCGCTCATGGAGAGAGTTCTGGCTTTTACAGGGTGTGTATATATATACATTTCATTTATAATCCATTCTGTGCTTCTCTCCTAAGTTTTGGCGCATTCCTTTTTGAGATGTTGCCCATAGCAACCAATCAGATTTTAGCTCTCTTATTACAAAATAGAGAATGTCAGTTACAATCTGATTGGTTGCTATGGGCAACATCTCCACTTTTCCAAACTCGCAGCTTAGCAAATCTGGCCCATAGTCTTTTTTTATTGATATGATTAACATTGCGCTGTTTACGAGCTTACAAGTTCTCAAATGAATACAATTTTATTCAATGTTGCAACCCAAGAAAACTGTAAAATTCCAAATGTGTAAATACTTCCTATTTCATTTACTTGTGACAGTTAATTAAATGTTAAATTGACAATAATCTCCTTGTTAAGGTAGTGTACAGTTCTACAATACTCACAACTTGGTTTTCAATAGCACTGGTGTAATACCTATGTTGCTTTGCCAACTGTCTGTATGAGATAAGTAGACAAAGCCAAGGCCTTTGTTCTCTATTTAGATGTGCTATTATGCTTTTTCTTTGTGTTGACTGCGTCATTTTCTTAAGAGCAAGACTGATAAATTCCCAAAGCATATATCGTAAATCAACGTAAAAGATAAATTAAGCCAAACAATCCCATTGAGGCTCCTGAATTGAGCCTGTTCATGGCACCTACACAAAGTGACTCACCTCTTCATATGCGTCTATTGATTTGGATCAGAAAGTAATTGTCTTACGTTGTAAAATGTTTGTTCTTTTGTCAAAAAGTGTTTCAAAAGCAACCAGAAAGACAACATTGGTGATTTCAACCCATCAATGAAAATGCCATCAACCATTATTTTATCACCATTATTCTTAAACTGACCACACACTAGAGCAATTATTGGCCCGGTCCTACAATTATTGTGGATCGGGCCAAAAATCGCTCTAGTGTGTGGCACAGACATATTTCTAAAATCTCAGAATATCATTCCGGACAAGCTCTGGGATGATAATCTAATGAAGGGAATTCCTGATTGCTTGATATCTTGCAGTGTGTAGGCAAGTCCGATTATCGAACCTTGTACCTCCACCTCCTTGCTGCAGTTTCCCCGCCCATTCATTTTAAGTGGCTCCGGACTGTAACCTCTTCGGGGACTATTAGTATTAGGGGGAGGGTTAGGGTTAGACTCTGGGCAAGGGAGGGTTAGGGCCATGGAAATGGAGGGTTAGGGTCAGGCTGCGGGAAAGGTAGGGTTAGGGTTAGGATAATAGAAGGGTAGGGTTAGGGTAAGGATTAGGGAAAGGGTTGGGGTTAGATTTGATACTTAGCATTCGGAGCACTGTTTTTGGTGCATCGCCAATTGATTGCTTTGCCTCGTCTGATTTCCCAGACAGTTCTGAACAGCTGCATCGAAGTAGAAACTTTTTTATGGGGACCCACACCCGTTTTTTTCTTTAATGCTCTAGCTTAAATGTAGTCGGCAGAATGTATTATGGCTCCTGTTGGGATATGGCTTATGTCGTAAATGAATCTCAATATTAGGGGGGGCATTGTAAAAGCCAGATCTCTGAGGACGAGTTTGTCCAGAAACAGACCTGCCACTTTTCACAAAGGTGGGGGCTGTTGGAGTGGAGCATGTTTTTACTTTAAAAATGTAGCCCAGATATGTAACTTTGAAATCCCACTGCTGCCTGATACAAACTTCCACATCTGCTGACATTTAAGAGTGAATGGATTGGAATTCTTAGGAGTCCTGGTGTCAAAAGTCCATATGGACTATGGCAGTGGTTACTAAAGGGTTCACACAGATGAGTAGATCCACTATCGTAGAACTGAATACAACGTGGTCATATTTAGGATTAATAACTACGGAGAAAATAAGAATAAAAACTGGAGCCACTATTATGGCTATTGATATGTTTTCCTTCCCCTCTTGCTGGACCGGATTCAGAGATACGTGTGTTTAAAGTACGCAAATATACGCACGCATGTAGCAAGGCAACTTCCATGACAATCCCCTAGCATGGACGTATTTTCGGTGACTTACGCTTCCATAGGGCACCCTTAACTGTATGTGTGTACTTACGTTCGTATGCTACTTATGTATGTGCGTACACATAACTTCAGATGTACGGAAGAAAACCACGCCCCTCCGTATGTATGTCCCTAAGTGCATACAGAATGTCTAATGGACTTCTGTGCCTAAATCCTACGTAATTTGCGGGCAAAAAGTTACTATGAATGCGCAGTTAATCCCATCCTAAATATACGCATGGAAAAACCACACAAAATTGTATCTGTAAATATGTTCCGCTCGTCTATATTGGTGACACACAGTATGACCAAATACTTGTGATTGCGGGGTCTGCTCCTGCTAAGGTACAACATGTGCTGCTCTGTGAAATGCAAGGTAAAAAACACAGTGCAGATGATGAAGCAAATGTATAGGTAAGTGTTGGGAATCCATAAGTTTCAGTGTGCACTTATTTAGCATCCATTTCTGTATGATTTTCAACATTTAGAGAAGATAAAAACAATACAATGCTTAAAAGACACTTAACTATTAGCTATTAAAAACCAGAAAGAAAATCAATGCTGATTATCTGACTGGACTGAGTTTGGATGTTTGTCGTTGTTCTAGATGGATGGACATAACATAAATTATATCAATCCACTGGGTGTTTACAACACCCTTATTACAATGTGTCGGTGAAAAGTCAACACAAAAACAAAATCAATAGAGAAAATTAAAGTAGTGATAAAATAGAAGCAATCATAGAAGTAAAGTATAGCATCCCACTCTTTTGTGTCCACATATATCACTCTATTATGTACTCAAAAAGAGCCAATAAAAATATATGTTTGCAATGCAGACCTAGATGCATGAGATTTTATTGCTTTATATAGTGCTTAGACAGTTTAAAGTCCAGTCCAGTAACAGCTCTGATTGATAAGCTGATAATGATAGTTCTTATTCATATCATATTATAGATTGTTGAGTAGTGATACAAGTGTAACTCTATATTTACTCCAGTGAACAGCTTTAATCTATATTAAAACAAACTGCAATTTACAAAAATTATTGTCTTGGTAGTAGAAAAGAAGTTATGATTTTTGCCTGAAACTAAAGAGTAGCTATTACACCTAGTAAATTTATTTGGACCAGTTTGATCATATATGCCAAGATGTAGGCCAGTAATACCCCATTCACACTGAGCCAAAAACCCGGCATATTGCAGGGGCAAGCCCAAACAACCTGGGTTGAGGCTCAGTGTGAACGGTCACACCTGCCGCGACCCGGGTCGAGAGAGGTTTTAACAAGGGTTATTCCCGTGTCTGACCCGTGTCGCCGGCAGTGTGAACAGTGCGACCCAGGTTTTTTAAACCCAGGTCGCACTGAAAGAAGCTGATTGGGTCAAAAAAGACCCAATCAGCTTTGTTGCTTTAAAAACCCCATTTTTAAAT
>WWET01001005.1:211792-230248 GCA_011038615.1 Limnodynastes dumerilii
GCAGGGGGGATCCTGTTCACACTGCAGCATAGACCCGGGAAATTCCCGGGTCAGGCCCGTTCACACTAAATGGGACTGACCCGGGACTCTTTGGTTCTATACTGCTAGACTATTGTATACCCCATTCTATTCTATAGTCTATACTATTGTATACCCTGTTCTATGCAATAGAATAGGGTATACAATAGTATAGACTATAGAATAGAATGGGGTATACAATAGTCTAGCAGTATAGAACCAAAGAGTCCCGGGTCAGTCCCGTTCAGTGTGAACGGGCCTGACCCGGGAATTTCCCGGGTCTATGCTGCAGTGTGAACAGGATCCCCCCTGCTGTGCTGCTGTGTGCCCCAGCAAAAACCCGGGACGAAAATCCCGGGTTTTTGCCGGGGTGTCATTGTGAACACGGTATTATAGAGCCAAAAACACTCCCCCTCAGTAGTGTTCCTCATGTGACCTTTCTTTTTCACCTAGTGGTCTCCTCCCATTCCCTTTGAATAGAGCCGAGTGGTGTCCATGGGCCTGATCCAAACCTACGCAGGCATAAGCGTAAGATCAGCTGAAAAGTCCGTAGTATCACCGTAGTAACGGCTGAGGGGGCGTCCCTCTTCGTTAATACACTCATATTAGTGTAGGTGGGTGGGGGAGGTAGATTAATGAGGGAGGGAGGGGTTTGCGGTGATACGCTCCTGTGCGAGCGAATGTTCCCTCGCTTAGGCCGGCTGAAGTTAGGGTATCCTTCAGCTGGCATAAGCGAGGGAAAATACGCTCGCACAGGGGGGAGTGCACAGCGCATCAGCGTAGGTCTGGATCAGGCCCCATGTTACTACACATACATAGAAGAGGTGACTGCAAAGAAAAGACACGACAGTGAATCCGGGCCCCTTTTATATTTGCTGTGGGGCTTGTCAATGTTTTACATGTCTGCCATACACAAAGTGCATCATCTCAATATTTATTATATACAGTATAGTTTGTTAGAAGCATATTTTACAACCAAAATTAATATTCAAGTCTTAATGGAGCGCTGTATTGGATTAGCCAACCCTGTTTATAATCATTCATTTTACTCTTCTCTCTACTTAGGGCTCTATTCACTAAATGGTGAAGACTTTGGGGAAGATCCAGACCCCCCCACACTATACGCTCATAGTTACGCTCATGTAGCGGTGGAATGCAGGCCTCCAGCACTCCCCGCTGTTGGTATGAAATCTGGACACTTAGGTGTCCGGATTCCTACCTTAACTTTTACTACTAGGTCTGCAGCCATAAACACGCAGACCTAGTCATAACGGGACTTCCCCCTCCCCAGACCCTTTATTTCAATGGCTATCCTCTTCTATATGGCGGGGATGGAGCCATCGTATGTGAAGGGTCAGCCACTTCATCATAAGTACTAACGCGAAAGTACTCACGCACAGGGAACATCTGCCGTGCACATGTGCAGATGTTCCTTGACAGGGGACTTACGCTAAAGACTTGCGTAAATCCCCTGTGTGCCGGAATTCAGTATCCAGCCCTTTGTATTCAGTAAATAAAGGCCGTTAACACCTAAAAACAGTCTTCATCTCCTGAAAAAAAGTCTTCACCATTAGAAAGCTATGATCACCATGGAAACTTTGGAGATCATCAGCCTCTGCACTCCCGATCGCCAGCCTGCTGTAATGAATGCAGATCGCTATATTTAATAAGTATCTTTATATGTACTTTATATAACGCCATATCAGGAGGGTGTTAGTGTAAGCTTTCCAGTGGTCTCCCCATATCCCCTATTTTGCTCTCCCTAATAGCTGTTATTAGTATATATGAAGACCGCTGGAATACACAGTCAGCATGATCCAGTAAATAATAATAATTGTTAAAATATGAACATGTATTTTTTTTAGTAATCAATCACTAAATGAATGAAAAAAGTTAATAATTTAAAAAATAAAATAAAATAAAACAGTAAATAAAGGGTTAAACTCTCCTGTACAGCGCTCTGTGTCTTTCTTTCAGAAGTTAATTCCCGGCGCATTGCGCAGTGTATTCTTCCATACACTAAGTCCCATAAGTTAGCCACTGCCAATGCGCTAGGACTTATATCTGATCGAAGCTGAATATCTATGGGAAAAGTTCCGCAGAGCATCGTGAGACCTCCCCGGAGGGGTAAGTATTGTTAATGTTACCTTGCTGGGCCTGATTCAGACTTATGAGTCAGTGGATTTTTAGGTGCATACATTTAAGAAGGGACAGACGGCGCATGCGTAGTAACTTTATTTACGCCAGCTAGGTAGGACTTAAGAACAGGACAGCTGTGAATCACCATCACGAACCTAGTTAATCTACAGTAGGTTCGTAGTGACTTAAGAATGAATGGGCGTGCAGGCCAACTTAAGAACGAAGATAAGAAGAGTGGATGGAGGAAGGTATTTAAATGAGGAAAGCTAATCCTATGGCACTCATAAGTCGGCTATAAACTACCCATGTGTGAAGCATGATCTCATGCTGAATAAACCCCCTCATAAACCTTTGAATAGTAAGACACTGAGACTTTTATTAATCTTTATAATTGTAATTGTCTGGGTATAATTTAGGCTCACCTAGGATCATATATCTCTAAAAATTGATGGGGTGGAAAAAAGCAGGTACGTGCATTGGGTTGGATCCAGATTTAAGGAAGTGCTTGAAATGAGTTACTCCTGGGCTAAACCATGTTGATTGCAGGGGGAGTCAAGTTGATTGTATTCTTTGCATGCAGGGATATATCTCTGAATTGCTTACTGCACACAGATACTGACCAGCTTTACTATCACACTGTTATTTAGACTTGGGATAGGAAACATCACCTCTCAACTCTAATACTATTTGATGAAATATGTCTCCCCTGCAATCAACATGATTTAGCCCAGGAGTAACTCATTTCAAGCACTTACTTAAATCTGGATCCAGCCCATTATAACAGTATTATTATAACAATAAACAGCTTGTTGCAGTTCCACAAAACATAACAGCGTCCGTTTAAACGGACGCTTAAATCAAGCCGGCCGAATTCAACGGCTAAGCGATCACCAACTGGCCAAATTCAACAGTTGCATAAGTGCCTATTCCTGCAACCAATACACCCGAGTAACTATAACCAAACTGTAAGACAACAATAGACACAGGATAAACCTGCTTACAGCCCTTCATTTAGCAACACCAAATATAATATAACAGGGCGGACGGGAGAAACCAGAAGAGAAGTGATGCTGACTCAGCTCAAGAAAACTCCTCTCAAGCTAACCCCTCCCAGCTCACCTGAAGCAGCCAATCCACACTCATGAGACCATGCACACACAGAGTGTTTAACTGTACTCATGCTAAATGCTTAGCCCTCCGATTTCCCAGAAACTGAAAACTGAGGCCATGTCATAGGAGTTGGCATGCTACGTGGGTGTTTAAAATTAAGAACCTAAAGACTTCTTAAGTGTGATTCAGGTCCAATGTGCCTTGCAGGGAGCCTGGATTACTTAAATAGTGCTTGTTGCACTATTAATAAAAAAAAAATTGAGCCCTTAATGTGTAGTTTATTGATACATTTACATATCAGATTAAAGATCTGTCTGACTCTTACTTATGCTAAAAAATTTGTAACAGCTAATGTCATGTAAAAAAGAATATTAGTCATATTAGTCATATTTAGTATGCCATTATCTAGATTATAATCTGCACCAACATATTATAAAAATGTGTGTGTCTGTATTACTCCCCATAATTCAACTAATTCCACTTACTGAGCCCCTTCCATCAAGCCACTGAAATAAAGCAACAACACACATTTCTATAGCAAAATAAAATTCAATCACGAAAACACAGTGCGTACAATTCATGTTCAAGCATTACAGATTTTCCACTCAGCATTCCAGCAATATGACATATATTTCCTAAGAGGCAGCACCAGACTGTGCAAGGGAGACTGCTTGAGAGAAAGCGATGCAATTAAAGAAGCCAAGCACTGCTGTCCTGCTATACAGGAAATGACTTAACACATCTTGCCAAAATGGGTTTTGCATTCAACAGAACACTTCTAAGAAAACTATAGTCTATAAAAGAAAATTATAATGTCCCCTTATAATGATAATGTAAGAAAAAAATCATAACACTACACAGAATGCCATTAAAAGAATCATTATATCGTATAAAAACACGTGTTATTTATTTTTCATAATGTAAGAAAAAACAAAATCTATAATATAGGTGTTATGATTTTATTGTCTATTTATTTTAGGTTTTTATAAAGGGTCATCATAGCCCCTTACAATTTTAAACAATTATGCACTAGGACAATTATCTATCCCAGCAGGAGGAGGCCCAATGATTGGGACGATTTCCCACCAGGGAGCGGGCCCGTTATTGGCACTATACACCTCTCCTGCTGGGACCCAAAATACTAGCAGTAGAGGGAGGTCCTAGCAGCAAAGGGAGCTGTTCAGTGATATGATTGGCTCAGATTAAAATATCAGGCACTAGCGTCCAATATAAATTAAGCATCTTAAAAGATCAAATAATTGTACCAGAGAGTTTCTGCTATGATTACTGGCCGGTTTAAAAATCCATACTGACCATAAGGTTCTGTCCAGGAGTCAAACTCATGAACTCAGCACTGAGGAAGAAATGCTGACTAAGTGAATTGTGCTAAGCACTAAATATAAATCCGTCAATTATCTATATAAACATTTTTAAACATCATGATCGCACCATATTATATCACACACACACACAAACACAATTTCAGGGGTCCATCTCAGTGCAACAGCGCAAGACTTTCAAAATAGTAATCAGAGAGTAATCTTTGTTGGAGAAGCTAAGTTTAAGCAGCTGTTAATCCTGTTTTAGACAGGGGCTGCTTATATCTTAGTTGAGCTTACTATTTGCCTAACTCCCAATGGGTAAGAGGCGGGTTGGAAAAGAGTGGCAACCTTTGTGTGCCCAAAATTCAAAGTATAATCATATAGATTAAGGCATTCAATAAAAAGAAATCATCTTAGCTGTCAGGGAATTTCTGCAATTTCCCTGATGAAATTGGCTATGGTCTCACTGTGACCTCTGGATGAAATGCGTTGGGCCATTATAGCTTCTCTAGAAGATGATAGACTGACCCATTGAATGGCTCGCTATCGCCGACCAGTAACAGAGAATTGGAAAACCAGAAATCTCCTGCATCTGAAGGTCAGCAGGACTGATCCCAGGCAGCTAAGCTGATTACTTATTATTGAATGCTCTTATCTTATGTACATTTTGACAAGCATATATAGCCAATATGGCACGAGCAGATCCATCTTTGCCAGGCTACATGTGCAACCATTGTTTCCTTTGGAGAACCACAGATATGTCCGCACCTACCTATTTTTAAGAAGCTTATTTTAACATTACTCAGTCCTCAATATAAGTCCATCAATGAATTTTAGATGAACTGCTGGGTCAATTTTTAAAAATTCATATTTGATTTAGGTACGAATCTTTTGTTGATTATATGCTTACGTGGTCTGTGTTACACTATATATGAAACCCTAATATATATATATACTGATTGCTTCTGTGCTTTGTTTCTGTAGCATGCCCATTGCATCAGGTGTGTGGTCACCAATGTATTGACCGGCTATGGATTATATCACATCATTCAGTGCTTCTTGCATGTAGAGATGTAATTGATTAGAAGATGTCTATGAACATGAACTGTGTTTATGAGAAGATCCTTCACTGTGTCACACTATATTGTGCGATGTGGTGATTACCACGCTTGGATGGACTTCAGAATCTGTGCTCGATGACCTCTGCTGAGACCTTGCAGGCAGATGTGTATTTCAGTCCCTTGTGTCTTTCCCTTGTTTCCTGCATTCTGATTGCATCATAGTAAATTTCAGTTATTTTTAGCAGTGGGGTCAGGGAGAGCAGTGTGTGAGGAGCCTGTCCTACATTCAGCGCTTATCCAATTAGCATAACAGGTAGCAGAAACTTCAGTGCTCATTCATTTTATGGGATGCGTTAGTACGGGATGGAATCATTATTGCATACATATTTTGTATGTTATAATAGCAACAATTAAAAAAAGACTTCATTCACTTGTTAAAGGGGAAACAGAATTGACATAAATGCGTTACCCTATTACAAATAAAACAAGGCAAAACGGCTTTTCATCATCTCCAAATGAATGACAAGTGCATTAAAAAGGACTATTTAGCTCTAGTAAAAATAACAGTGAAATATTAAATAAACAAAACACTTTATAATGCATTTAAAAGTAATTCTTCGCTGTAATTCACCCAACATGAGAATGTCTAGTGGAAAGCAAATTTAAACATTAAACATATCAAGATAAAAGAAAACAATATTTATATACATGGGAATCTATTTATTATATCGTGGTTTAAGTGGTTAGTACTTCTGCCATTGGTGGATCTTCATAACCTGAAGTTATGTATCAACATTTATCAACAAAATCAATGGAGTTTTTTAAGTGTATGTTATTAAAATAAGGTTATTTTAGTGACAGATACATAAGACAATAGGTTGCAATACTTAATATTGACCTTTGAATAAGCTCTATGCAGGGGGTGTTTCTGGGTACTCAGAAATCCCCCCTGATTAGTGCTGACCAGCAGACACTCTATTTACAGCCCAACCAGAGGATATGCTCTTATGGTCCGGGTGGGCACAGAAGAGAGAACTGCTGTTAGTGTCACAGTGTGCCTAGACCTCATTGCTGGTGGGAAGGGGCTCACTGTATGGCCCATATTCAAGGACTCCACCCCACCGCTCCTTTCTCTGCCATTTGGGCCTGTGGACCTTGTTGGCTGTTGCCCTATTGTTGCTGGTTGCAAAGCGACTCCCCATAACAGTTTAAGCTTTAGGGATTTAAATATGTAGGTTCGCCACTGCTTCTGCCTTACAACGATGAGGTCATGAGTTTGATTCCTGGAATAGGCCTAATCTGTGTATGGAGTATGTTCTCCCTCTGTCTGTGTGGGGTTTTACTGTGCTTTGGTTTCCTCCCACACAGAAAACATGCTAATAGTTTAATTGGCTGCTGACTATAAAATGAAATTAGTCTCTAATCGTCTGAGTGTGTGAATTTATATCGTAAGCTCCAAAGGGGCAAAAGCTGTAGGATTGTTTAAAATTGTAATAAGTAATATTATGAAGCTATAGACACACAGGAAATACGCTTTGGAGGCGGAGGATGGCATTTAAATCATACAGTATGGGCCGGGTTAGGCCGCTATGTACGTCACTGCATAACGTACATCAGTACTTACGTTTGGAAAAGTTAAGGTAGGGTTTGGCAAACGTAAATTGAGTAAAGTATGTATGAGCGAGGAGAGTGCACAAACGTAAAAAGCTGTATCTACCCCATCATGTGATTCCCAACCATATGGTTGATATTAAGAGTTTGTGCACTCCAATCATGTTTTACTTGTGATAAAGCAGGTCACACATGATTTTTTTTGTCAACTTCCTAAAAATCACAATCAATGTATGTAGTGTGTCCGTCTGCCCAACTTTCCTGTGCAGCATAGGCAGATACAGTATCTGTACAGTGGATATGGAGTTTATTGATTCACCACATGGTTAGGAGAGATGATGAAATTGGTATAATGCTGATACGTGAACCTCTATATTTATCTGGACATTTAATTCCATTGAAATCGTAAGCTGAGGTGTGCATTCAGTGTGCAAATGTCAATGCATTTGTCTATCTGCAGTAAATTCTTCTTTACCCTGGCAGACCTGACATCAGTCCTGTGAGGAATACACATTGGGCCTGATCCAGAGCTACACTGGGCCACTGTCTGTAAGTACGGCCAGCGTAGCTCTGGTGCACTACCCCTGTGTGAGCGTAGTTACACACAGTTACGCCGGCTGAAGGCTACCCTAACTTCACCGGCGTAACTATGTGTAACTACACTCACATCGGAGCGTAATCTGTTAAACCCTGCCCTCACTACCTAATTACCCTCCCTCCCCCTGCCTACCTTCCGTAACTACAATTTAGTTATGGTGCAGCACACCCCTTTGTCTGTAACTACGTTGTAGTTACGGACCCTGAATCATTGATTATGGGAGAATATGCTGTTCTTACACATCCGCCCGCCGTAACTACGGCGTAGGTCTGGATCAGGCCCATTCTCAACTAATCAGGCTAAGCCATGGCGAACTGGTTCATTTCACTCATCAGTGACCACCAGTATCATTCACATCATACTAACTAGATTAACCTGCTGTCAAACTGCTGCTTGCATTGGTTAATACACTAAAAAATAAGAGTTCAAAGTGCCTTAGAGTTGAGCCTTAGTGGCCCATTTATCATGACATTTTTAGTTATTTTTTCAAATGAAATAAAAAATAGCAATTATTGTATTTTTTTTAGGTTACAATTACCATTCTGCCAAGGCAGAGATATGTCCATATAGATGTGGAACAATTACTCATAGCAAAATACTAATGGAGTTAGACCACCTATGGTAAAGTCATCTCAGCCCAGTGTCTGTAACTAATTCTATCTGCTCTCTTCTGCTCCAAACTCAAGTGACGCCTCTGAACTGTGCCTATACCATTCTAAAACATGTTCAACCTGCCGTCAGCTTAGTCTGACAGTGTGCTGCTATTAAGAAAGTGTATACTATTACAAGGTTGAATCTTAAAGACAAGCAGAGGTATAGCGTGGATCCATGGCACCCGGAGCATGTAAATTTTACGGCGCCCCCAAACCCCCCCCTTCATTCGTTTAGTGTGACAGTTGGTGAGACTGAGGCCCGAATTCACACTATCGGATATATAGCATATACGTCCTTAGTTTACCGTTTTTTGCTACTGCGCATGCGTAGTAATTTTTTTTTACGTAATCTACGTATCTTTTCCTTGTATCTCCTTATGTAGATTGCGTATATGCGATCTTAAAGACCGCATATACGCAATCTACGTAACGAAAAGATACATATGAATAGAAATAGAAATAAAGTTTTACCTACTATTGATTGCTGGGTACTTATCTTCATGCCTTATGCTTATTTTTATTACCCTGAAAGTCTGTGGTGAAAAGTTAATATAGGAGAGAAGAAGGAGGAATAAATGTATGTATATATATATATATATATATATATATATATATGATCTTGTGTCATATGCAAATAGGTATACCTTCACCTTAATGCCATGTATATTATTGTCATGTACCGGACTCAGCGCCGGTCTGTAAACGGACCACGCTACACCAGAGGTGTGGAGTCTAGCTGCAAGCCTGGTGTTCACAAGAGCCCCTGATGGTGGTGATGGTCTTGGCTGCAGGCAAGCAACAGGTTGCAGCCCTCTGGATAAGCACAAAGACGCCAAGATGGTGGGCTAGAACCAAGGTTTGCAGGAGGTAGCGTAGGAGTGACTACTGATGCAAGGAGTAGTGGAGAACAGCAGAATGCTGAAGATATAAACACCAGAGGCACAAGCTGGAACTAAAGTCACTGGAAAGCAGGAACCAAAGAACAGAGAATTGGAACCGAGAACTGGAGTCAGGACCTGGAGCCAGGGAGCCAGAACTCACGAGAGGATTCGAGGATACTAAATCGGCAAGCAAGGTTTCCTGTTGCTCTGACAGAGAGGGGATGTTAGAGGAGGATTTAAATAGAGCAGCTGATGAGTGAGATCCATCAAGATTGTGAGGCACACCTAACGCCTGCAGCAGAGAATGAATAGTGCTTCAAAGTGCTGAGAACTGAAAGAAGGTCATGTGATCAACAAAGGTAAACAAAAGACATAAGGTGCAGTGAAAAGTACTGTGATCATGACAATAATATAACAAATAAAAATAATAAATAATGGTCCAAGTACAGATCCTTGGGGAACTCCATTGGTAACTTTACCATCTTCAGAGGTGATTCTGTTCTATCCTGCAACCATACAAACTATCTTTGATTCCATTATCACACTCTAGGGAAGCTCCGTGGGCAGCACCAATGTGAGACATGAGGGAAGGGGGAGGAGTTTCAGCTGACTAGTTAATCTAGTGCTGCTGCTGACTGAAATCCAGGCTTTGGGTGACAGTTTAGCAGCGCTTCAGCCTCACATACAGTTAGGAAATATTATGCAGCAAGCAGCCATGGGGGATCATGAGGCTGAACAGTAAAGTCAAGTGGGCAGGGCTATAGTTCTCAGCAGCGACACTGTGCTCAGCTGCTGCCCGGAGCTCAAGCTCCACTGGCTCCACCCTCGCTACGCCTCTGAAGACAAGGAGTTGGATCCAGACTTAAGAAGGAGCTTGAAATTAAGAAAGTAAAGTCACTCCTGGGCTAAACCATGTGGATTATATTTTATATATTATATTTGGTGTTGCTAAATGAAGGGCTGTAAGCAGGTCCATCCTGTGTCTATTGTTGTGTTACAGTTTGGTTATAGTTACTCGGGTGTATTGGTTGCAGGAATAGGCACCTATGCATGCGATTCCAACTGTTGAATTTGGCCGGTTAGTGATTGCTTAGCCGTTGAATTCGGCCAGCTTGATTTAAGCGCCCGTTTAATCGGACGCTTTTATGTTTTGTGGAACTGCAACAAGCTGTTTATTTATATAATAATACTGTTATAATGGGCTGGATCCAGACTTAAGTAAGTGCTTGAAATTAGTTACTCCTGGGCTAAACCATGTTGATTGCTGGGGAGTCATATTTCATCTGTTGCAAACAGTAATCGAGTTGAGAGGTGATGTTTGATATCCCAAGTCTAAATAACAGTGTGATAGTAAAGCTGGTCAGTATATGTGTGCAGTAAGCAATTTAAAGATATATCCCTGCATGCAAAGAATACATTTAACTTGACTCCCCCTGAAATCAACAAGGTTTTGTCCAGGTGTAACCTTCCTCTCTTAATTACAAGCTCCTTCTTAAGTCTGGATCCAGCCCAAGATCCCAGTAGCTGCTCTTATCGGTGCACTGTGTCTCATTATTATATCAGTTTAAACTTTCCTTAATAAAACTATACCATCAGTCATTATGAAATATCATTTTATTTATTGCAAACATTAAAAGAAAGAAAAATCTCCAAAATATATACAACAAATCATGTGAATATATAACCTTCCCTGTTAATAACTTTTTAATGTAAAGGAGAAATACCAAATGTACCTTATTACATTTTGTCTACACATCAACTAATCTTTAGACCAAATTCCATCCAATTTGCATATATGATGTGTATAGTATGAAAAAGTCTAAACAAAACTTCATCATCCTGAAGTTTATTTAATACTGTATAAACATTCTGTTATTTTATTATTCTCACATTGCTCATTTGTAACTGTGTATATTCTCACAAGCGCTTTGATTAGAGTGCAAGGATTGGGTTATTCAACTTTTATCTCTAAGACCACATGTGCCTGTGATTCAGCTCTCCCAGAGGAAGGGTAGCGAAACACGTGCTGGTGAGTATGTGAGACGGGCATCCTAGATGCACATGGACCCTGCATTTGAACTTTCCCCACTGTGACTCTGCTCGATCTGACTCCCATACCAGTACCCAGCATAGGAAGGGGGGGGGGGATACTGCATGGAAATGTGATGCCTGGCTGTGAGGCTGGTAGTGGATGTTAGGGACAGCCACCCTGTGCATTAGAATAGGGAGGTGCATTACAACAGCACCTAGGAGCCTGCATCTGTCGGGACGTTACCTCCGTCAGTGGATAAGTATTTGGAGATTACGTTTATGGCTTGTATAATAGATATATGTGTATACTGATGGTGACAATTCGCCATAATTGGTATTTCTCCTTATGCAAGGTGTGTAAGTGGCCTGATTTGACTGGATTTGGGTGCACCCTCCAGATATTACCCTAGTGTTACATACGATGCCATGGTAATTGTACAGTGTGGGAGGGGTATCCTACACTTGTGTGGATTAGTGGTCATACGGACCGATGATCTGCACGCTGTAGATAATGCAGGCTTATGGCAGCGTAAGCAGCTATAAAGCCCGCAGGAGAGAGGAGTGGCAGGGGGAGTACACTCCCCTCTCTCTGTCGGACAGACTGCGGGAATCTCTGGATCCAGCCCTAAGTTATTAACAGGGAAGGTTATATATATAATCACATTTGTGGTATGTGTTTTGGAGATTTTTCTCTCTTTTAATGTTTGCAATAAATTAAATGATATTTTATAATAATGATGTTATACATTTTTTTTTATTCTTTTTTTATTTCAAATTCACTATAAATAATAAAGTCATTAGCAGTGCAATGTAGGACAATAGTCATCATTGTACATATTATATAAAAACTATATGAACATAGAATACTATGTAAACAGTTAGCTTATGATAACAAAAGGTAGAGATTGCACTATTTCAGGTATGAGGCTGGTCTTGAGTCCTGGAATATATTATTGAACAATATTTATTATTACCTATATAAGCAAAATGTATTAAAAGGGAGAAAGTTGAAAACATTTTGGAAGTGTATCTTTGGTATTGGATGGGATTTTATGAATATAGGGTAACCACACATTATAAAGGTATACGTTTCTTTCTCTTTCCCATAACTCGTTTCTGTCCAGTTTATCTAAAACAGGGATGTTAAACAGCTGGTAACCATGCCTAAACCTGGTGGAGCCTCTCCATCCATTGCCATTTATTTATTGTAACATATGCTTTTAATATATCTACCATAGCCATATTAGGAAAGGCATCCTTCCATTTTATCATTCCTCCTGTCAGAGTATAACTGGCTTCTTTTAAGGGCATAGGGCCTGATCCAGAACAACGCTTCGGAGCGATTTTACGCGTGGCGGAGACGTAAAATCGCCCTTTGGTAAGTACTGCGCATGCGCACCATAGAATATACGCTCCGTAACGTAGCGTAATTGTGAACGTATGGGCCATTCACGTATGTGTCACGTAAATACTAACGAGTGGGCGTGCCAATTTTACGTTAGTCCAAAATACGTCTGAAATACGTTAGTAGGCGGGAGTTTGTATTTAAAGTGTACAGTATGGGCGTGCTTAGCTGCGTAAATTCGTGTTGCCCATACGTACGTGTGCGTATCACTGCAGGTTACGTTGGCAAAATTTAAGGTAGGGTTTGGAAAGCGTATCTTGACAAAATACGTACATTCAAGTTGTGTGCCTAGGGGAGTGTATAGAATTTACGCACACGAAAATACGCTACGCAAATAAACGTCCGGCAAACGTAGTTCTGGATCTATCCCGATGTCTTTATTTTCTTAAAGGGATTCAATCGCCTTCTTCTCCAGGTTGGACAAAGATCTAATGACTCCCAAGGGAATAGAATTATCGACAGAATTAGATTGATTTCACGCACCAAGGACCAGAGTTGATAATAAGGACAGGACACACTTATAATGGAACTCCAAGCACCATCAAGTATCGTTATGTGGCAATTCAATATATGTTCCACAGTGAGAATTAAAACAAAATCACTCCAGTTATAGTCGGTCCTAATATAATTTGTAGGTACATTCTAAAACTCTAGGCACCATATACTGCTGTGCATCTGGGCAGCTATTCTTAATTCTTGCTTCTCTCCATAGACTGACAAGTCCCTGAGAAGGACTGTAGTTCTTGTGGTGGATTCTATTGTTAGAGGTTTCCAGCTGGATAGAGGTTCTGAAATTAGGAATCAAATGAAGTGCTTGCCTGGAGCTAAAGCTCCACAGGATAAAAAGTGCATTTTACATATTATAAAGACAACGAGCAAGGACAGGGAGGATGATGTAATTATCCACCTTGGGACAAATGACTTGGCCAATGTTGGAGTTGTGGCTGTTATAGATGAATTTTGAAAGTTGGGAAATACTCTTAAGCAGGTGGCAAATACTGTTACTTTTTCTGAAGTGCTGACAGCACACAGATTTGAAGAAGGTAGAAGTATACGTATTAGTGACTTCAATCTGTGGCTTAGGATGTGGTGTCATGAGGAAGGTACTTGGACCAGTGCTATTTAATATCTTTATAGGTGATATTTCCTGTGGTATCGAGGGGAAAATATGCCTTTTTGCAGATGACACAAAGATATGTAACAGGGTAGATACGCCAGGAAGGGTACATAAAATGAAGGACGATCTAGTTAGACTGGAGGAATGGTCAAGAGTGTGGCAACTGTAGTTTAATGCCAAAAAATGCAAAATCATGCACTTGGGGCACAAAAACCCAAAAGATCAAAATATCCTTAATGGCACTACATTAGGAACTACTGAGGCGAAAAGGGATCTAGGAGTCATTATTTCATGTGACTTAAAGGTAGCCAAGCAATGTAACAAAGCAATAAGAAAGGCAAGTCAGATGCTTGGTTGCATAGTGAGAGGAATTAGTAGCAGAAAGAAAGTAGTGATGCCCCTTTATAGATATATAGAATACTGTGTTCAGTTCTGGAGGCCATATCTCCAGAAAGATGCAAAGACATTACAGGCAAAGAAGAGCAACTAAAATGGTACATGGCCTGTGTCACAAAACATACCAAGAAAGGCTAGAGGAACTAAACATGTTTATCTTGGAGCAGAGAAGGGAGAAGGGTGATATGATAGCAGCTTACAAATATATCAAGGGTTGTGACCGGCTTGAGGAGGGTGGCATCTTTCAAAGAAAGAGGTGTAATAGAACATGGGGTCATGCATTCAAACTGGAAGATGGTAGATTCAGAGGAAATGTGCGGAAAAATTACTTCACTGAAAGGGTGATAGTGGAATAGCCATCTGAGGTGGTTGAGGCTAACACAGTAGAACAGTTTAAACATGCTTGGGATAAATTAATAATAATAGTAATAATAATAATAATAATAATAATAATAATAATAATAAGTACTTATTGTCATGTACTAATTTTTAATTGACTCCTGACTATGATTTCTTCTTAAGAGAAAATTTCTTATTTTATACACTTAAGGATTTTATGTTGATATTTAAGCTTATATATTTGTTTGCTGCTATATGGACAAATATTGTTGTTCTCTAATAGTGCTTCTACTACACCCTATCTATTTTAGGTATATACTGTATTTTTTTTTTATACAGGTGAAGACATACTAAGGGCTGTAGCTGCTACAGTTGTTAGGGCTTTTAGTGTGTGAGTTTCTTTTGTATTTATAATTAAATCCTTGTTTATCATATCTAAAAACCACTTAAGTCCCACTCAAGAGTGATACATTGAAAGGTTCAGAAGTTAGGAACGCTGCGAATATTCAATAAAATGTAATAAGATAATAATATAACATTTTCACTTGACAGAAAAATCCATACAATATAATGCATATATTTTCCATTGTGATTAATTTAATATTGCCTACATGAGTAAAAAACCACTATATACATTTTAAGTATTTTACAGTGTACAATATAGTTGTAAAAATGTTTGTGTTAGTTTAAGTCATTACTCACAGACCAAGGTGCGGATCTGTTCGTACCTAACTCACTCTTAACTTTGAATCAGGCCCTTTATTATTATAAGTGCAATAAATGTAAAGAATTCTAAATCAAATCAAATAAAAAACAAAAACAAAAACGGAAGGTGAGTAAGTAATGATTCCCTCCAAGTACGGTCTAAACAAATCAGTCATAAATATGTTATAAAGTATTTCAGACTTAATAGTATAAGAATATGAATTTTGTTCTTTTATCACTACAGCTGGGCTCAGATAAAGCTTTCTCAGTCATGATGCTGATTTTGTGACATGGTGGAGAAGTTAGTTTGCAACCCATAAGTAAATCATTAAAACTTGGTTTATTTACCATATAGCAGCTGTTGGCTTTCTGCAGAGATCCGACAATGGAGCTGACATCACCGATTAAATTCGCAGGATGTGTCATACACTCTCTGTAGGATATTGAACGGATGATGTCAGCTCCATTGTCTGATCTCTACACCAGCTAACTGGTAAGCAAACAAAGTTTTCACTTTTATCAATAGAAGGTGTTAATTATTTTTGAAGCCCTAGTCAGGTTTCCCCAGCATGTGGGCCCGCCATGCATGCAATTTCCCTCCATGTATGGCACACTTTTCCCTGTGGTTTAACTGAGCACAACTGTATATTGAGTGACAAATAAATAGATTTTTATTTATATGTTTAATTATCCCCATGTCTTTTTTTAAATAATATAATTTCCTCATTTACCCCGGATGCAGTTGCTTCATTCATGCTTATATTCAGTATTGTATGTAAGCCGCACTCTATTAAACACCCCCTAGGATTTTAGGTGTGTATAAATAGCCTAGTTTACTGCTGTTAAACAACAACTCTTAGACAATGCCAGAAGATGACTGCACCTTAATGAAGCTTCTGCAGCACAATACACCCCCGGTACTCCCTTAAGTTTTACGCCTTGATCTGCTTCTGTATGGACACGGATCAAAGCGTATCTATGCTTTCCCACTCCCTGACCCTTCCTTTAAATGCCTATCCCCACCTGTATGGCAGAGATATGGCATATATAAAGGGTCATCCCCTTCATCGTACCTTCAAGATGTACGAAACCTAGTTTCATACATCTGAAGGTACGCTTGCAGAACAAGTGGTGCATTCAATTACGTTCCTAGTCAGGGGGCTTACGAAAATGACTTGCGTAAGTCCCCTGACGTTCTTACCTTTGGATTTGGCTCTATGTACCTAAAACTGTGCCATATATAAGACAGTTGAATAAACCAGAGACATGTTTATCTTGCATGGGATGAGTCAGCCTGTCAACCGATTCTAATTAGAGAACCACCTGCAGGTAGCAATCACTCTCTCAGGATAGGCTGAGTCTTTCATCAGATTTTCTCTTGGAGCTAAACTTCTGCATTACATTACGAAGAAAGGAAAACTATTTTATTACAGAAAACTTGCACTAAGGACTCTACCTGTGTAAAGAACCAAATCAACAGCTGCTCATTAAATTCCATGTTTCCTAGTCAACAAGCGATATGCCACCAGCTGTTTCCATTTAGGCATAAAAGTAATGAATGTTGTTACAAAGCAACAGCATTAGGTAAATGTTAGAAGTTATAGGAGTCGTAACAAAATCTATAAAATGGCAAACTCTTGTCTCCAGCAGAAGACGCCACATGAGGCTTTTTGATGGATGCTTTGATGGGAAATAAAAATAGTGATAACACTGTGGTTCTCTTCTTAATTATTAATATGTCAGTTTGCTAGTCACCTAATAAAACGAATAACTACTGCCAAAAGAGGGATTATTAAATATTTAAGTAAATCCCTTGGAAAATCACTTAAAAGGGTATCACTGGGTCAGGCTCCCAGAGAGGCTTCTAAAACTCTGAAATGAAAGTTCAATTATTGGAAATATATTTAAAACTACAAATGTTTTCTGTTTGATATAAGATATGGGTGCTGTCTAGGAGATGGTTGAAGACGCTGCCAACCAATGCAAATTCGAGTGCCAAATACAAGATTAGGAAAAAAAAAAAAGAGAGGGCCGATGTCAGTATGGTAAGTTTAGCCAACTGAAGGGGGCAGTACTGAAGGATACAGTTACTGCTTGCAGCAGCTGCAGAATACACAAACCACTGGATTGCGGTGCTTACTCTACCTGCTTAGCCGCTCAGCTGTCATTTCCCTGAGAGCTGACAAATGACCATAGCAGGCTGCAGGTGAGCTGAGGAGACTTGTGTGCACTTAAATCTGATCAGCTCTTAGGGACAGGACAGCAGAGCGGATGAGCATATAAAGTAGGTGCCACCACAGAGAATCAGTTGAGCCATAAAAAAAAGTCCAAAGTGACATTGTGCAATAGGAAATGGAGATTGATTTTTTAGTCCTTATATTCTTAATTTTACTCTAAATTTTAGGTGAAAGAATTTTTTATATTAGAAGACTTTATTTTCTCTCTTCTTTATTGTAAAGAGTGTTAGCCCTTAATTGGGGGATTTTCTGTAACTAACTCTTTATTGCTCTCTACGTATGGATCAGATCCAGAATTATGAACACCTGCATTGTGGCACTGAGCATGCATGCAGTAAAGATATCTGGCATGGATCTGGATCCTCATGTTCCAGGCTTCCGTGTCACAAGGCTTTCCAATGGTTGGGCGGGATGACCCGTCATGCATAAAGTAATGGTTGGGTAGGATGACCCGTCATGCATACAGTAATGGTTGGGTGGGATGACCCGCCAGGCATACAGTAATGGTTGGGTGGGATGACCTGTCACGCATACAGTAATGGTTGGGTGGGATGACCCGTCATGCATACAGTAATGATTGGGTCGGATGACCCGTCATGCATACAGTAATGGTTGGGTGGGATGACCCATCATCATGCATACAGTAATGGTTGGGTTGGATGACCCGTCATACATACAGTAATGGTTGGCGGGATGACCCGTCATGCATACAGTAATGGTTGGGTGGGGTGACCCGTCGTGCATACAGTAATGGTTGGGATGGATGACCCGTCATGCTTACAGTAATTGTTGGGTGGGATGACCCGTCATACATACAGTAATGGTTGGGTGGG
>WWET01001005.1:258975-270762 GCA_011038615.1 Limnodynastes dumerilii
AAACTTCTGCCAGCGTAATATTTCACTTTTTAATGTTCTCTTCTACTTTTTAGTTATTTTTTAACCTACAGCTATTTATTTGAGTTGCAGGCTGCATAGATTTATGCGGAGCATCACATTTCTTTTGCCACTGTGCTGGGAGGTGGTCAGGAGCATAGCGGAGCTGTACTTTTCATGAATTTCACCCTCACATATCATAATACGCACCTTGTTGAGGTGCGCAAAAAATGATGTCAAATAACGCGCAAATTTTAACGCGTGTAACGCAATTGAATTGCAAAAATTTGCACTTGCAATGCATTTAAATAGGGACAAAAAATACGCGCGATGGACCAAAAAAATACACGAAAAAAAACGGAATTGAATCGGGACCGAAAAATATGCGTGAAAAAAAATATGCAAATTAGCGAAAAAACGCGGAAAAAAATTCACTTCGCGCTTAATTGAATCAGGCCCTATGTCTATGTTCTTTCTCTTCTACTTTTATCTGTATGTTAAAATTAAATAAAGAATTGATATGATTTTTTATGGATTGGCTACAATGTGACGATCACAAGTTTGCGAATAAATAAAATCATTATTATATCAATAGTTTGCAAGGGCAATCAGTTATTATTAATGACATAACTGCCATGCAAGAAGTCATTTATTGAAATGCCTTATACAAGCTAATCGAAGTCTGTGTTCTGGATAAGTTAATTAGGACTTGGTTGCAGAATATATGATCTTCTATGTGCTCCATTATTCACACAATGGAGATGGATTCATTAAAGCTCAGTTTTAATATTGTAGCCAGAGTGTCTTTTACCAAGTGACAGATCAGGTCAACATACAGGGCTAGGTTCACCTGGACCCCACCTAAAGATTAGGAATATAACGATTTAGAAAATTGGAATCACAAATTCGCATGTACCCCATTCCCAGTATGATCTGGATCCCGACTTCTGAACTGGGAGCGTTTCTGGTGCTGGACTTCTGAGCAGTCCAGCACGATAGTCTTAAACTAGGGGTCTGGTATCAGAGCTCTGGATAGAGTGGGAATCCGGCATGGGATTTTCGCTGCAGGTGTAGTTTGCTGGTCTGATTTGCCTATTTTAGACACATCCTTTTTCAAAAATGTATGTTCTATTACTCATACCCTAACCCTCCATCTCCCGCAGCCTAACCCTCCACTTCTATTACCCTAACCTTCCATCTCCCGCAGCCTAACCCTAACCTTAACGCTTCATCTTCTACAGCCTAACCCTAATCTTAACCCTAGATCTCCCGCATCTAACCCTAACCTTGTAAGGTCCAGAAACCTAACTCAACCCTCTATAGTCCCACAGTGCTCTCCCCAGTGCCCATGCCTGCAGGCTGCTGCAGCCCATGCTGTCGCTATTGTGAACGGGTACTTTGGCAAAAAGGGGCCTTTCGCTATAAGAACCCGTTCCCAAGATTAAATATCGCAATTAAAACCTATTTAGAAAATGACACAGTCGCCATTTAGCTGCCATTTCCCTCTGATGTTGCTGCGCTCAGGGGATCCAAACTTTTATTTTTTTTAAATTTTTTATATTTCTTGTAAATAATATATTCTTAATGACCTTTTAACACTTTTCTTATATAATGAAAGAAAGCGATTTGGTGATGTGTCTATATTGGATACCTTGGTCTTGGTTATTCTCTTAAATAATCCTATCAAACTATTCCAGAATGTCCGAGAGACCATATTATTTTGTGCAGCATTGCTGGAATGAGTGCGTCGCCCTTCTGCATTTAGTCCACCGCGGTAGATGATGCTACCAAAAGTGTAATTTAGCCCTACGCCCATTGTTCATTGCTACCATTCACAGCATATATATAATGCTAAGACACACAGCGCTGCTTAGCGGGAGCTTTATGAAACAATTCCCATCCTTGAGCCCCTGGAGTTGTTTCTTACCTCTAGGATCTACCAAGGAGAAGAAATAATGAGTTGGCCAGCAAGGGTAGAAGGTGACAGACTTGGGCACCATAGCAAAGAGATGGGATTCAAGTCTAGATGAGTGGGATTGAGGAGAGCCAGGCAGCACTGGGACAGAGCTTGGCAGCACCAGGACAGGCCCTTCTGACAGAATCAGAATCTGTCAGAGGCTTAAAACAGGGTTTAGTTTTGTTATATATTTACAGGTTTTTATATAGTGTTATCAGGAACATCAGTTCCTGCCCAACTGGAGCTACATTCTAAGTTCCCTAACACAGACATACACACACACACTAGTCAGCAGCCAATTAACTTCTTAGCATGTTTTTGGAGTGTTGGAGAAAACTGGAGCACCCGGAGGAAACCCACACAGACACAGGGAGAACATACAAACTCCACTTCCTAGTGCAGGAATCAAACTCATGACCTCAGCGCTGTGAGACACAAGTGCTAATCACTGAGCCACCGTGCTGCCCCTGTTATGACTTATATCATCTGTTTTTGTTAAGTGTACGAGGTATGTCTATTAAATAACGAGACTGATTAAATACCTCACTTTTATATATATATTGGTATTACAAATGTAATGCTTGTCCCCTTCAATATACTCCCCATTTGCACTAATACATCGCTGTAGTCTTGTTTTCCACTGGTCAAGGGAAGGACCAAATCAATTTCTATCACTTGTTTCAACATATCTGCCATTTTCTTCAACTGATTCAGAATGTGTCCCTTTAAGCACTGATTTACCTTTTGGGAAAAGATAAAAGTCACAAGGTGCTAAATCGGGCGAATATGGAGGATGTTCAAGTGTAGTATTGTGATTGTTGGTCACAGAAAGTGCTGTGTGAGCAGGCGCATTGTCCTGGTGAAGAATTAAACCATTTTTCCACAGTTGCGGCCGTTTCTTTCTGACTATTTTTAAAACTTCTTTATAATAATGCTGGTAACCTCCTGGAATCCATTCTGTCACATGTTTAAGGTCACTTCGTATGCAGTTATAACCGGTCTGACTGCTTCGTTTACTAGGTGGAATCACAGTCTCGTTATTTTATAGACATACCTCATATGCATCCCTGCTACCTGCCACTCTTTTCCATACTTCCAACAAATGGCACCAAACAACAAACTACCTCCATTTTCCAATCCCAAGAGTTGTAAAATTTAAGGTAGGGCATTGTTTTGTGCAATGGGAGTGTTCATTTTTCCAAACGCTAAAAATCCGGATCGCTCAAATAGTCCATAGAAAGCATTAACTTACATGTTGTTTCTTTGTGTAATATGAATTTGTATCTGTAAAGTTCCACAAGATAAGCATTAGAGCCGCAATTACTTGCTGAGAGAGAGTGGAAGAAATGTTCATTTGTTTCTAGTGTAATAAGTCAATGTTATAAGTGAGCCTGCTTACACCTATCTCTGTCATTACTTCTGCTACTCCAGGCTGGTCTACTGCCAGATCTGTCACACTCTATCACGCTGTGGGTAAATCCTAGGCAGTGTTATTTTTCAGCCCTTTCAGTATTGTCAGGATATCCTGTAAACTCAGCATCTTGTTAGGTGGATGTTAGAGCCCTGTGTTATTGTTCTGCCACAGACGTAATTGTTCCTCACAATGATTAAACTCATATATATCAGATAACATAAGTGATCTTCACAGCAAGCTGAAGGCATTGTAAGGCCGTACGTCTGACCTTTCCAGGATAACAATAGTAAAATAGAATAATAGTGTGTTGCATGCCTGTAAAGGCCTTGTCCACCTGTTTATTGATTTGGGGAAAATCTGTGACGTGACACTATTGTAAGCAGTAAATGGGACCTTCCAATCCGCTCATCATGAGACAGCTGTCACTAACAGGGTAAATGTCATGATTTCAGGACTCTGGGTATCTGGATGGGGGACACTTGGGCTGGCAGGGGAGTATTGGAAGCTAGAGGTCTTTTAATGTAAAATGTGTTCATTGGCATTAGGCATGAGGAGAAGCACGAGAAGAGCCTTCATAGACAATCGAAGGACATAAGTCCAGAGTGCAAGGGGTAAAGCTCGATGAGACTTTAGATGACTAATGCGCTAGATGCTTAGCGGTAAGTAAGGAATATTTAACGTATGGCTGGGTCAGTTCAGCTGCAGAAGATAATAGAGGGGCTGAGCAGAGATGATGATGCTAAGTTCAATGAGTTGCGATGATGATGCTGAGGGTGCAGAGCTGACAAGGCAACGGTGATGACGCCGATGAGAGCTATATGGTCTAAGCAGCGATGGTGAAGCAGGTAGCTGATTAAGCTGCACTGATGAGAACTATATGGTCTAAGCAGCGATGGTGAAGCAGGTAGTTGATTAAGCTGCACTGATGAGAGCTATATAGTCTAAGCAGCGATAGTGAAGCAGGTAGTTGATTAAGCTGCACTGATGAGAGCTATATGGTCTAAGCAGCTATGGTGAAGCTGGTAGCTGATTAAGCTTCACTGATGAGAGCTATATGGTCTAAGCAGAGATGGTGAAGAAGGTAACTGATTAAGCTGCAATGATAAGATCTATAGCGGTATAAGCAGTGATAGTGAAGCAGGTAGCTGATTAAGCAGCAGTGATGAGAGCTATAGCAGTCTAAGCAGTAATAGTGAAGCAGGTAGTTGATTAAGCTGCAGTGATGAGAGCTATAGCAGTCTAAGCAGTGATAGTGAAGCAGGTTGTTGATTAAGCTGCAGTGATGAGAGCTATAGCAGTCTAAGCAGTGATAAAGAAGCAGGTAGTTGATTAAGCTGCAGTGAT
Organism: Limnodynastes dumerilii; assembly: GCA_011038615.1. Lineage (NCBI taxonomy): Eukaryota > Metazoa > Chordata > Amphibia > Anura > Limnodynastidae > Limnodynastes > Limnodynastes dumerilii. The sequence continues at coordinate 263,688 of WWET01001005.1, forward strand.
GAGAGCTATAGCAGTCTAAGCAGTAATAGTGAACCATATAGTTGATTAAGCTGCAGTGATGAGAGCTATAGCGGTCTAAGCAGTGATAAAGAAGCAGGTAGTTGATTAAGTTGCAGTGATGAGAGCTATAGCAGTCTAAATAGTGACAGTGATGCAGGTAGTTTATTAAGCTTCAGTGATAACAGCTATCACGGTCTAAGCAGTGATAGTGAACCATATAGTTGATTAAGCTGCAGTGATGAGAGCTAAAGCAGTCTAAGCAGTGATAAAAAAGCAGGTAGTTCATTAAGCTGCAGTGATGAGAGCTATAGCAGTCTAAGCAATGATAGTAAAGCAGGTATATGATTAAGCTGCAGTGATGAGAGCTATAGCAGTCTAAGAAATGATAGTAAAGCAGGTAGATGATTAAGCTGCAGTGATGAGAGCTATAGCAGTCTAAGCAGTAATAGTGGACTATATAGTTGATTTGGCTGCAGTGATGAGAGCTATAGCAGTCTAAGCAGTGATGAAGAAGCAGGTAGTTGATTAAGCTGCAGTGATGAGAGCTATAGCAGTCTAAGCAATGATAGTAAAGCAAGTAGATGATTAGGCTGCAGTGATGAGAGCTATAGCAGTCTGAGCAGTGATGGTGAAGCAGTTAGTCCTTCTGCAGACACAAAGCTTGAAACAATAGCAGCAACAACAGACTGGGGTTTTGAGACGTGACACACACACAGGAACCAGGAACTTGTATAAAGATACTACACTGGGACAGGTGAGATTGGGATTTAAATACAGCACTTTATGCATCCACTGGTTCAACGGAGCATGTGACTAAACTAGGTATCTTATTATTATACAATTAATCCATTGCTGTTAGGTGACTGCAACCAACACGACCACGCCCATGAACAGTGCTGATACCAGCGGTAATGGAGTTCTCATACACCAAGGAAAAACCCAGTAAAGCGACAGCATCTGGTCTGGCATTTTGTGACAGTAAAGCCACGTACACACAAAACAAATACAGATCTGCCTATGTGTGTACACAGTTTCACGATTTCCCCAGCTATTTTTGGGAGCCAGGGATATCAAGTAAGTGTGTACCTGGTGTATGCCAGTTATTGATGTATTTAGGTGGCCTGCATTCAGGGTTAATTTGAACATCCTATGTATCTGACGGAGACAAGTAACCAATGAACGATGCTAGCATGGCACATACATTGCATGTTCTTGCACATAGCCAGCAATGCAAGCACTCTGCCTAGAGAATGTGTCAAAGCTCTTTGAATGCAGCCCACATATTAACATGAAATATAGAAATATCATATCAATTACTGCATCATTTTATAAAAGGACTTAGTGGGGCACCAGTTTATCTAGATATATACATCTGCCACTTGCATAGTAATAAAAGCTAGTTAGGACCAGTGGTATGAAGTGACCAGACATAGGTCCTGATCCAGAACTACGCCCGCAGGCGTATTTTCGCTCATCATAAGCGTAAAATCAGCTGTAAATACGATCTGCGCATGCACCTAGTGACTACTTCCTGTCGTAACTGGGTCTTGGCCGCAGTTATAAATAGGTTGTCCGTATCATATGCGTAAGTACGAACGAAAGGGCGTGCCTATATTACGAAAGCCGTAAGTACGGTGCAGTTACGAAATGTAGGCGGGGGGGATACATTTAAGTCGTACAGTATGGGCGTGCTTAGGCAGTTACGAACATCGTGTAATTACGACAGGACATACTTACGAAAGGAAAAGTTAAGGTAGGGTTCTGTGAGCGTAAGGCAGTGTATTTACGGACGACCGAGGGGAGTGTCCGGGGGAGTGCATTGTTTTTACGCTGAGCGTAAATATGATCGGTGCTAGTGCGTAGGTCTGGGTCAGGCCCATAGACATCTAAATGTAAAGAAAACTCCCAAATTGCCAAGCGGCAAGTCATCACACCCACAGCGCCAGCACAGAAGACCCCTAGACAAATAACCAGGATAATTGCTTTCATCAATAAGAGCAGAAATCTCTATGAAAGATTAATAAACAGTGTTCAGGACTAAAGCTTAGTAATACATGTATAATACAAGCGCATATGTGTAATCTTTGAAAAATAAATATTTAGTATCATTTTAAATTTGATTGGTTCTTTAATACAAACATTTATGTAGTGCTTTAATAAATGTTAAGCTCTCTGGATGTTGATCTATTTACTGTTTAATCCATATAGCCAACACCATAGGTCTACAGAACCATATATAGGGTGTAGTTTGCTGTTTTGATGATTTGTCTTTCAACGGATCACTCAGTTGTCTCTACGAAGGCTCCAGCAGTGGCAGGAAAGTTTCATTCATCCTAACCCTAACCATCCCCTTCCCACAAGCTAACCATAATCCTTCCCTAACCTTAACCCTCTCTGCTCCGCAGCCTAACCATAACTCTGGCCTAACCCTAACTATCCTAGTCCTGCAGCCTAACACTTCTCCTCACCTAAAGATCCCTGTCCCACAGCCTAACCTTAACCCTCCCCTCCCTTAACCATAGCTTAACCCTAAAAATCCTCACCCCTAACCACTCTCATCCTGCAGCCTAACACTACTCCTCCCCTAACTCCACTCTGTCCCGTAGTCTAACCCTAACCTGAATGAGTACCTTGTTGAAATGAGTGCATTCAACATTGTACCCATTGCGGCATTGAAATGTTCTTCATTAAACAGGTGTTGGCACTGATACAGTTGCAAATAAACTGAAACTACGTTCCCTTTATATACTTTCCCCAAAAACATACTAGCCAATAGCATCGGACACCATGTTACAGGAGTAAACCTCTTGATACAGCAAAGTGATCATCAGGCCAGGATTAGAATGCTCAGTATTGTTAGGCACACACAGAACAGCATATAATGACGGTGAATTCTCTTTGCATGTCATGAGAAGAGTCTGGAAGACAGGACATTGGGCCAGCTCCAGACTGCTCTACAACAGACGAATTCCATAAGCTGCTTATGCGCATGTCAGATGTTCCACAATGGATCTCAGGCATACAGGACTTAGGCCCGGATCCAGGGCTACGGCCGACAGGGGAATTATGTACAGCACGTGCGCACCTTCTTACAACGCCGTAAGTGTCGGCGTACGTAACGGGCTCTTACGTAAAAGTGGCTTTCCCCCATTACGCATGTTGTATCTCCGCCATGAAGGCGGAGATAGACATGCTAATGATGGGACGGGGCGGGGTGGGACGTAAAATGATGGGACGTAAAAGTTGGGGTAAGTGCACTCCCCACTACGATGCCGACCACACTAACCTTGACCTCATAGTTTCAGAATTCAGCCCATTTTCCTTTACGACATGGCGGCATGGTGGCCGCCTAAACTCAGTAAGGTGGAAGTGGTGGAGCATTAATATTTTAGGGCTGGATTTTAGCTTTACATGCAGACTGCCAGACCTCTGTGTGCAGTAGACACACAGAGGCCAGGACCTGGTCCAACGCCTTTAAAGGAATGTGGTCAACCTGGTATTGAAGACTTCTAATAATCCTTGTATATTCTTTAGAATGTTACCCACAGAAGGTAGGAAGCTCTTGGAAATTAATGGCACTGTAATGTTTATCCAATGAATACATCTGTACACGTAGCCGAATGCTTTCGTAGATCATGGTACATTTTTCTTTGAACCTCCAGTATAAACATTTCCTAGAAACTGATTTTGTATAAACCCTAGTTTTTTTGGAATACAAAGCTGCTTCAAAGTTTTGTTCAGTAAAACTGAATCTGAGCGTTAAGATATTTAATTAAAGTAAATATAATCATAGACATGATTATTTCACATCCTACCTGGTTGTGTCGGCAGCTGTGATTGCAATCAGCGGAGGAATCCTCAGGGCTAGAGAATTTGGCCGCTGCGGACTCTCCCACTCTGCCTTTTTATCCCATTCCGCTTGTTCTGCGAGTCTAAAAGCCAAAGGAGGTAGATGTATAGTTCTACAGGAAAGTCTCCGAACCAAACATGGCTGAATGTCCTCAAAAATCCCATCCTCTTCAGTTTTGGAATGCAGAGCCTCATCTGATACCTACACAAAATGACAGGAATATATACACTTATAATAATACTTTTACACACATATGCATATATACAAGAAGATATAAAAGGTTCAATAGAAAGAACCAAGGATATAACGTTGTTATGCAGGATCACCGATGAAAGGGCAACTAAAAAAATTCATTGAATCAGTTCTTCAAGTTATGAAAATCAAAGACTGGATCCTGATATAGGAAATGCTGACATTTCCTTACTCGCACTTCTACTGTTATTAGAGGGACTAGCCGCAATGCATACATTCTCATTTACGCACCAGTCCTGTTTTTCCAAGGGCTGGTTTGTAAATTTTAAGGCAGGGGTCTGGGTTTAGGAGCTGGTCCATTGTGGGAACTCACATTCGAATAGGTGTCAAACACTGAAGCTCACCAATTGTTGGTGTTACTAGAACCGCACCTGTAAACGCTAAGAGATATAAGGGTCTATTAACAACATATCAAAGTCCCAGACCTTGTAGGAGCATTGGATGATCCCGCAGGATCAAGCTAGAATATACAAAGCTGCAGCAATCCTGCTCCAGCTAAAGACTCACTTGAGAGCTGTGGCCAGACAGGGTGACATAAGTTGGGCTAAGGCACACCGTGCAGCTGCTTCTCCCTAACAGCTAGCTGTCACACAGACAGTGCCTGGTCCGCTGCTACTAATAAGGCTCTGCATCTGTGACGGCAGGCAGTGACAGAGACAGGCTCCCTGCAATGTAATACTGCCTGATATCAGAATCATGTTGCAAAAGACCTATAGCATGGAGGAAATTATTATATCCCTATCATGGGGGATAAGTGTATCAAAATTAAGTTGGGATAAAGGGCTTTTTTCCATGGGGCATTTACAGTATATGCCTCATAGAAAGCATTTTATTCATCCTTAATCGTTATAAAATTATCCCCTGTAATAAGACGTTGCATGCCCATTTTGGCTTTGGGGTCTATTTCAACACAATTAATTAGGAATAAAAAGCTTTATTATGGCACATACAAAGTATAATAGATTTCTATATACTCCATAATAAGGTTGTTCATTCCTCAAGTGTATTCCCATTATTTCCTATAATTGACCCAAAATACAGAAAATAATTTGAGCACAATTAAAGAAAAATATAGAGTATATGCCCCTTTACAAAGCTATGTCTTTATTTCTTTCTTTTCCCCTTAATTGTGTATCCCTGATATTATGTATGCCCCATAATATGTTCCTTATTCCTCATTAATTGTGTCTCAATAAAAGGTATTTATATTCCCTCCATTATAATAAGGGATATTAACTAAACGGCAGAAAGGAGAGAGATTCTCTGTTAGATCCCAGTGTCAGGAGTACACTCTCTGAGCTCACTGGTGGAGCATCTGTGATCTGTCTACCAAAAGGTCAGCATATGCAATGTCATGCTTCTGGGAACACTTCATAGACACTCTGATGTTGTGCCATTTAGTGGAGAAGACTGCTGATGACGGTGAGGGACAGAGTAACCTGGTGGCTGGATCCTTGCGGCACAGAGCAGAAAATGATGGTAAAGAAGTAAATGTATGTATATAACTTTTAATCCAGTTCTCTTTGCACATATTTCTAGAACTTCAGAGAGGGGTTGAAAAGGAAACAAAATATAATAATAATGATGATAATAATAATAACAATAATCTTCATTATCTCAATGAATAACATTGGTATGGTTTTGTAACACTACCCACAAGAAATTTATAATATATATATATTTGTGCCTTTTGTTGTATAGAGTAAAGAGTAAATCTATAGTTGTTAATAGGTTTCCATCCCCATCAATCAGAAAATAATGAAGTGTTTGGGGGGGAAGGTATTAATGTTGTGACTAGAGGTGACCTGACTGCTAAATCCAGCCCTACATTCTAAAGAAAACAATGAAAAATGTCACTTTGTTTATATTGTGCCCAAAGGGCTCTGTAGTGCAGCATTTAGAGGACAAGGGTAGGAAGAAAGGCTCTGCTCGTTAAGGTTTATATTTAGGAGGAGATGTAAGAATAGAAGATTTCATCCAATTTCTCTTAATGTGATTGGAAAGAATGAAAATAATCTTAAATAATAACAGATCCAGACCCCCGCACGTTTTACATGCGTGCGAGGGTGCGTACTTACAAGTCCGTAGCGGGGAGTGCACGAACTCTTACGTGTCCAGATTCCTACCTTAACTATTACGACAAGGTCTGCAGCCATACGGCCTAGGTAGCCATTGTAAATGAAGGGCCTGCCCCTTCATCGTAAGCACTAACAGATGTAATTTACATCCGTAATTACTTACGCACTGGGAACATCTGCCGCGCGCATGCGCAAATGTTCCCAGACAGGGGACTTATGCAAATGACTTGCGTAAATCCTGTCGGCTGTTAGTCAGAATCTACCCCTATATTCACATAGGGCCTGGTACAGACTGTACATGGCAAAGGCATAACATATATCTGTGTTCCATTATATCATACCTTACAATATGACTCATTCCATTAGGTACAAAATACTCTGCTCCCAAGCTTCCAACTGTCAGTTACTATGGTAATCACCATTGTTGAAAAGGCAAATCGTTTTTTAAATATCAGTTAATTCATTAAAACCAGGTGAGTGACAGCTGGAAGCTCAGGAGCGGATTTAATTGTACTTCATGGAATGGGTCATGTTGGAGGGTCTGTTATATTGTGCAAATAAAACGCACAAGCAATTATGGCGATCCTTACTGACAGAGTGTTGTGGTACAAGATAGCTGACGGATGTTCACACATATGCACTTAACCAGATTCTAGGTTTATTCAGTAGAGAGCAAGTGGTAACAGGCAGGGCCGTCTTTTCCACTGGGCAGTTTGGGCTAGTGCCCAAGGATCCCACACATCAAAGGGCCCTTATTTCAGCTAGTGGCATCACAGGGAGGAACATGAAGGGGGTTGATGGAGCTCAGGCTGGGGCTAATACCCTGGCTGTGAGCTCCAACACGGAGCCTGTGACTTCCCAGTATTGCACTGGGCTCCTCACAGGAAGCTGAGGG
>WWET01001005.1:279595-321711 GCA_011038615.1 Limnodynastes dumerilii
TAGTTATATACATCTGCAGATATATGATAAGCCACCAGCCACTTACAAGGTTTCTCTGTTTTATTCCTAACTCTAATACTGTCAGAGCCCCAACTTTTGGTCATATATTATGTATTTTTAAATTGAGAGCTCACCCCCGGCAGAGGTCCCTAAGTCTCCAAAACAGCTAATCTGAAACAGCGCCCCCTGTCAGCTGCTATCCCAGACACGCTTTAAAACAGACACACAAACTGGAGGTAGCTGAAAGTGTGTGAGTAGCTTTAATTAATAGGAAAGTGGTTGGTTTGCATTTATGTATGTTCTCTTTTCAGTTTTTAATCGCTCTATAAATGAAATTGTTTCCATCTCCCTGCATAAAGGACAATTTAGAAGTCTCCTTAATGTATCATTCACAAAATCATAAATGGGGGTATTTAGATGTGAGCACACTGAAGGTATCAAATCAGTGCAGTGTTTCTAGACTGGTCACTCCAATACTCTGGGCCCTAGGTTCCTGTTAATCCAGACTACTGCCACCTTGTTTCCCTTATGCCCATTAGATGAAAGCCTCACACCCTCCCACTACTACAGAATGGTATGCTAGGGGAGATTTTTACATGGACATGGAGGAAATCTCAAATATACTGACATGGCTGCTATGTATGGAATTCATAGACACCAACCTATACAAGTCACAATGCCAATAGTTCACTTTGGAGATTTAGGACCTGATTCAGCAGAAACTCACAACACTAAAAAATATTTTTACTGTTAGGGTGACCTGCGCCCTCCAGTTACCCCATCAAGAGGCAAGTGCGCATGCGCCTTATACCATCACTGTGTAAATTTAAATGAGAAAAACAACTTTTTTCACACTGAAATCATCATATCATGACCATGCGCAGGGCTCATTTTGGCTGTGCTTTCACAGCTCTGAATCAGCCCCTTAGTTTCCCTAAGAGTAACAATGAGTAATCACTTTGCCATCCCTCACCTCAATATTCCCATACAAACTTACCTCGGGACCCTTCCCCACCATACATGTGTCCTAAATTTGTATTGAATATGTGAATTCATATAATGGCTTATGTTAGTTCTTGCCATACCTCTGCTTGAGTGCTAATAAACATCATTTTCACACTGTGCTGATTCACTTATGGGGCCAGATTCACACATAAGTGTGTGATACGTAGCTGTGGATACAATTGTATCCACACCTAATTCTCCTTAAAGACCACACGTAGTTCATATCCGTGCTGAACCCCCTGCGCAAATTGTAATCTATATGACTTCACATGCGCAGTGGCTCCATACGAAATAATACTCACTCACTCACTCACTCAATACTCAGAAGGTGTGAATCAGAGCCATGGGGGTAGATCCAGAACTACGTGTGCCGTACGTTTATTCGGGGAACGTATTTTCGTGCGCGTAAATTCTATACACTCCCCTCGGCACACCCCTTGAACATACGTATTTTGTCAAGATACGCTTTCCAAACCCTCCCTTAACTTTTTACACGTTTATTCGCATAGCGTATTTTCATGCGCGTAAATTCGTTACCTTCGGCACACTTTTTCCAACGTGACCACAGTCATATGGACACGTACGTATGGGCTAGACGAATTTACGCAGCTAAGCACGCTGATACTGTACACTTTAAATACAAACCCCCGCCTACTTCACGTATTTCAGACGTATTTTGGACTCACGTAAAATTGGCACGCCCACACGTAAGTATTTACGTGCCACATACGTGAATGGCCCATACGTTCACAATTACGCTACGCTATTGAGCGTATTTTCTATGGTGCGCATGCGCAGTACTTACAAAAACGCGATTTTACGTCTCCGCCACGAGTTAATTCGCTCCGAAGCGTAGTTCTGGATCAGGCCCATGATGACCAGTGAGAGTAAAGGTTTAACACACACGGATGAAATTTTGAGACTATCAAATTTTTGTGACTACTGAATACAGGCCAAAGAGTCGATTTATATTTCTCATATATACTTCTAATAGGGGTTGTTTAACACCTGAAAACAATGTTTTCTCTCTTGTTTAGACAGTGTGGCAGTGCAGCAGTTATGCTCTGTGATGGTCTGTGCAGAATATCTGAAATTACAGAGAGTCTCTGTTCACTGAGTTTAAAGCAGGCAACGCATTATGTGATGTCCCTGGTGACCGACATTAGGCTCTCCAGGTACATTGCATGGTGGCCTCATACTGATGTACCCGGTGACCGACGTTAGGCTCTTCAGGTAAATTGCATGGTGGCCTCATACTGATGTCCCCGGTGACCGACGTTAGACTCTCCAGGTACATTGCATGGTGGCCTCATACTGATGTCCCTGGTGACCGATATTAGGCTCTCCAGGCACATTGCATGGTGGCCTCATACTGATGTCCCCGGCGACCGACATTAGGCTCTCCAGGTACATTGCATGGTGGCCTCATACTGATGTCCCCGGTGACCGACATAAGGCTCTCCAGGTACATTACATGGTGGTCCAATACTGGATGATATTTGAGGCTATGGACCGGGTCCTTGATTAGAAACGCAGAACCGCTCCTACGGAACGGACATACATGTTTGCAATCCTAAAGTATGTGCGTGTGTGTGTGGGGGGGGGGTAGTGTACTCCCCTTGCACGCACTAAGCTTACGAGCTATGACCCCTACCATAAATGTTATGTAGCCACCCATGCTTTATGCATACAGGGGTAGATCCAGACCTACGCGCTTTATACGTTTCATAGCGTAGCGTACTTTCTAAGCACTCCCCTAGGCACTACCCTCGCATGTACATACTTTGGCTGTTTTACGCCTACCAAACCGTACCTTGACTTTACACAGTGTAAGTACTGATGTACGTATAGGCCTCACGTACTTACAAGCCTAAGCACACTCATACTGTACGATTTTAATGCCTCTGCCCACCTCCAAAGCGTAATTACGGGCGTTGTATAGCAGGCATGCCCCTTCGTGCGTTGTTATGCTGCTGTTACGTGACTGGGCAGTACGCTCTGAGTTACATGGCGTAACATCTGCCACGCGCATGCACAGTAAATACTAGTGCGCGATCTCACATCAGCGGCTAGCGAAAAAACGCTCGCGTATGTAGGTCTGGATCTGGCCCACAGTGAGTAACCTGTATTTCTTAATTTAGGATCTGGTCATATGTCCCCACAGCCCTGGGTCAGTCAGTTTAGGATCGGCGTAACGCCTGTTGGCTCGTTCAGATTTAGCAACCTTATTATGGGTCCAACAAATCAGTCCTTGCCAGAGAATACATGATCATTGGCTGGTTGGCGAGAGTAATGTTTTTGTGGTGTTAAAGTCTCTGCTCACTCTATGTTCATTTAATGTCCTGCTGCTTCTTTCCCTGTGTCTGTACAATGTTAATTATGTCTTCACCTCTGTGTTCTGACAGCGCAAGTCACCTTACTCCAATTCAGGTCTCCCCTTGTTAATTGATTTATTACTCATCCCTGCACCAATTCCCTGGTTTTTCGCTCACAAGCTAAACACTTTTGCCGCCTAATTTTTCCACTGCCTTCACCATTCGCTTCTGACAGTTTTCTACTTTATCACCAATTTACAGCTCTATTTCTCTTCCTCTCACCTTCCTTATCTATCACCTCACTCTCCCAACTGCCGATGGCCAGTCTTCTCTTTTGACAGCCTCATTTTGGAACCCACTCTCTCCCGCTATCTGTGGATAATATAATGGTATCACTGACACTTGGTCTGTCCCTCTACTTTTCCCATCTTGATTCTTTTTTAAAACCCTGTGTCATTGCAACCTAAGATGGCTGCCGTTCTCCATTTTATGTGCTTTTATGCAATCATGTTAGCAATTTTATGCAATTCTGTGTAGAACCAAACGTTCAAAACCAAGATATGCCGATAAGGTAGCTTGGTGGGAGCAGAGGGTACATAATAGTAACGTTATGCAATGATAGCTTATACTGCTCGTATGTAGAATGTCGAAACTAGTTAGATAAGTAGTACCAATTAACCTGCTTAAAACATGATAAAACTTAATAAAGAAGCAGTTCAGGCTCCGTTGCTGTTGGGCTATATAGGACTTAGAACAAGGTTAGCTCTCCAGCTTCGCCTATGTAACTGACTGCAGAAGTGTCCCCCTAACCTTTCCAGGTTGACAATCAAGGTAGGGGCTCCTGGAAGCATGTTGATCATTACCAAGCAATAACTACCAGCCTAAGCTAAGTATTATCCATGTACTTTGCTTAATTCGATATGAAATATTACAGTTGATTAAGAATCGTCTTGTGTTGTCTCCTTTCACTCTTATTTAACCCTTAAGTTCGACCGGGAACAAACCCTCACACAGATTTTTCTCTCTTCTCCCACTTTAACACTCTCGTGGCATACAATGCTCGACTTCCCATATTGGAAATATACAAGTCATCACTGGTTCACTAGTTTACTATACACTAAAGAAATGTGCCCATTGATGTTTTAGAAGGTATCTATCTATGGGGTCTATTTACTTACCTTAACGTTTTCAAGTGAATGAAGCTGTTCCAGACTCACTTCGGCTCGCAGTGAGCCTGGCAGCTTCATTCATTACATTTACTAATACTCACCCCTCCGTAGAGGTCCCGCGATGATATCTGGGCTCATCACAGGAGACTTCATTCATACTTCATATGAATGATGTCCTGCGCATGCGCAGACACTCCCATTCGGGACTTTGAAAATTTCAAGTCCCGGCATGAAAAACACTGCGCATGCGCAGTGTCTTCATATCGGGACTCTGAAATCTTAAGAGTTAGATGTGTCTCGCAGAGAGGTAAGTTTTGCTTTTTTCATTATTTTTTTTTATTGTAATTAATATTTTAAATGTATTTATTTATTTAAAAAAAACCACAAAACTTTTTTTATGTTTATTTTTTTTACATTTCCACACTTTGGTTTATCCCAGTGGTCTCCCCACACATGCCCCCCTTTTCCTACCCCTAATAACAGCTATTAGGGGGAGGAAAAGAGGGTAATATGGGGAAATCGCTGGGATAACTTCACTAACGCCAGCCTAAGCTGGCATTAGTGTTCAGCCGATAGCGAAGTGTAAAACACCGCTCCAACATTTCACTATCAATACTATGATACCGGCCTGCTCTGAAAAAAAAGGGCTGGCATTATGATACCGGCCTGCTCTGAAAAAAAAAGGGCTGGCGGAGAGCCTCGATATTTACATGGATCGCCATGGAAACTTCTATTTTCGGAATCCATGGTTTGTAAATATCAAAACCTTCATTTTCATGTGATAATGCTCATTTTCATATGAAAATGAAGTTTGTAAATAGTTTGTTTGTTGTAAATAGTCCCCTATATTTCCGCTTCTACATTGCAGGTATAGACAATTTTCAAAACTTACTGAACTTCTCATGTATGTTCAGAAATCTTTCCATTATTCATTTACTTAAGGAAGTCTTATGTTAGTGGTACTTTATGTTATGACATATTTTACTTAAAACCTTCTAAAACCTCCGTTCTGTGGTTATTCCATTTCCTTGTTTTTATAGTCAATGACACATTGATTTTGTCTGCTAAAATTATTTCCAGTATACTTGTTGCAACAGGCAGATAGTGTCTTATATTTTTGGCAGGCTACTGGCTTCTTTTTCTCCTGTCCCTGAGAACCCCTGCCTAGATGTAAATCCAAAAAGATTATAACACAGTAGTCTTTTGTGTAATATAAGTAACCTATTGTTCTGAATTGTTATAATAATATGGATTTTAGTAGTAACTGCGAGAGACAAGTATGGGATAAAAATTATTTATAGCATAACTGTGATTATATTGTTATAGGCAACAATAGGAAAGAATTTCAGCCTGGAACATAGTTTACTGAAAAATAAATTGATTAATTGAAATGCAAATGAGGAAGAGTTTAATAAAAACAATGGGGTAGATCCAGACCTAAGTGCTTGTTATGTTTCATCGCGTAGCGTATTTACGCTGGCGTATTTTCTATATATTCCCCTCGCTCGTACGTGCTTTGGTCGTTTTACGCTTGCCAAACTCTACCTTAATTTTTCAAAGCGTAACTACTGACGTACGTAAAGGCTTCACGCATGTAAGTGTCTAAGCACGCCCATACTGCATGATTTAAATGTCTTACCCCGCCTCCGAAGTGTAATTACGGGTGTCGTATGGTTGACACGCCCCTCCTTACATAGTTACGCTGTTGATACTTGGCAGGTACATACGTACAGAGTTATGTGGCGTAACATCTGTTGAGTGCATGCGCAGTACATACAAAACCGTCTTTTTACGTCACCGGCTAGCGTACTTGGTTCTGGATGTACCCCAATATCCCTAAATGAAATATGTTTTTTTTTGTATCACAAAGATTGAAAAATAAGATTTAGAGCCGTATTGTGTATGAATGAGGCTTCCATTCTCTGGAATAGTGCTCTCTGTGCACTTTAGATAATTTGGTTTGTACATGTGACTGGCTTGTTTACCTGTCCTGGTATTAGCTTAGTGTTAAGCTGTACCTCTGTGATGAATTGCATTCATTAGCCAGAGCAATAGTTCTTCAGTTACATATAGACAAGGTGTTTTTTTTGTAAATTGCTTGAATAATGTCATTGAGGAAGACACTTAAAGGTCACTTGGATTTAAAGCAAGAAATGTGCTTCTTAAAACCGAGGCAGTGGTTTGATTAGCTCCAACTGCCACCAATTATTTGTTTGAAGCCATTAAAAATGACAAGTGCAGTACATTTTCTCATTGAATTGATACTTGTGTATTAAATAAACACAGACTTTGATAAACTCCTTTGATAAATCAGGCTCTTTGCTTATCCAGCAAATATACTGGTGAGTTATTTTACTGATTAGCTCTTTCAACTGCACACAGATGGTGTAATAAATGGCTTGAAATGATCATGCATAGTAAGCACTGTTGTTGTGGGTATATTCCATTTAGAAAACTGAATTATAACATTATTGCAAAATAAAATAAAAACTGGACACATGCTGTCAACATCTTGCCGTGGAATACACAATATGAATTAGCACATGGTGTGTGGCACTTTAAGTCACTGAAAATAAAGAGCGTGTGCCTTTAATGCCCATGGACATTGGTGGAAAGCCCACATACTGTTCCTCCCTGTTGTCCTGACTTTCCTTAACTCATTTGATTCTTTGTGGCATCTTGCAGTATGGTGGCATTGAGTCTTCCTTATCATCGTCTTGTTCTCCTGCTGGCTCATTCTCCCCGATGTCACACTGCAGTGTAATGACACTAAGAGAAAGGCACTAAATTACATCAGAAGAAAGCACTTTGTGAGAATGGGATTAAGGAAGACAAGAAAGAAGAAAAGAGAACCAGAGAGGAGCCCAGGTAAGTAAAACAGAAGGAGGGAGCTGAATGACTTGTGTAGAAAAAAAAAAGGAACGGATGGGCACAATGAGGGGCACAAAGTAAAAAATAAAGGGCAGATCTATGTCATGTAAAAATGTTAAATATATCTAGAATACAGAATAGGATGGCGACTGCTGAATAAAACATGAAAATATATGGCGAAACATAGAAAGTGACAGCAGATAAGAGCCACATGGCCCATCCAGTCTGCCCAGTTGTTTATTTAAAACTATACTGACTCTAGACCCTATTTACCCTCAATTTAGTTTGAGATTTAGGATATCCTTCTATTTATCCCAAGCATGTTTATACTCGTAAATACACTACGCGAGGAAACATATTGCAAACGTAGTTTTGGATCTACCCCATTGTGACTTAAGAGCCAGAGCCAAACACAACTCGCTGCTGAAGCAGCATGCATTCAGAATTTCCTCTGAATCTACCACCCTCCAGTTTATATTCATGCCCTCATGTTCTATTACACCTCTTCCTTTGTAAAATGCCTCCCTCCTCTAGCTGGTCACAACCCTTGATATATGTGAAAGCTGCTATTATGTCCCCCCTCTCCCTTCTCTGCTCCAAGCTATACATGTTTACTTCCTCTAGCCTTTCTTGGTATGTTGTGTGACACAGGCCATGGACCATTTTAGTTGCTCTTCTTTGCACAGTCTCTAATGTGTTTATGTCTTTCTGGAGATATGGCCTCCAGAACTGAACACAGTATTCTAGGTGAGGTTGCACCAACGATCTATATAGTGGCATCACTACTTCTCTCTTTCTGCTACTAATTCCTCTCCCTATGCAGCCAAGCATCTGATTTGCCTTTGCTACACTTCTTGGCTACCTTTAAGTCACATGAAATAGATTCCTTTCCTCCTCAGTGGTTTCTAATGGAGTTCCATTAATGATATACTGAGAAAGCTCTACATATGAAAAATACTTTTATGAAGGAAAACAATCCAGTCTGGAAGGTACACCCAATGCTGTACTGCACCTGCCCAAAACTAACTGTGCACCAAATGATGGCAATCACACCTGAACCCAAACCACTGCTGGACTGAAACTGGAGCTATGTTACATAGAGAAGTGGAGAGAAGTGGTGCAGGGACATAATCAGTGTACAGTAAGGACGTGTCCATAAAAAGAAAAACATTAACGCAATTCTCAAGTAAATATTAACACCAACCACAGGTAACGTCTAAGATCAGGATGCTGCTGAAAGCCAACACTCCGCAACCTTTTTTGTAATTTATTCAATGTAATACTAATTTCATTCCTTACTATACTATTATTACATTTGCATAGTCAGTGAAGCACTTGCTGTAAGCATATCAATGTGTTTGGATTGCTAGGGAAATGGAGTGTGTCTGGGACATAGCTGCGCTGTTTTTGACTGTGCTGTGTCCATACACAAGATGGGAAGATGTGCTTGTTTTTGCATTTTCAGTCACAATGTGAGAAAGTAAAAGATTTTAGTGATTTTTTCAGCAATGTTGTCCCAGATTCTGAAGGCTCTGGCAGGTGGTAAGTCAGGTGCTGTCTACATTTTAATATGTAGACATAAATATTGCATCACATTGAAGCATGCATGATGGTACTAAATAGAGAGGTAGGCAAATACAACTCAAATTGTAGTTAGCCTTGTTTTTTTTTCCCTTTGTCTCTACATGAAAGAGGAACACAATTTGAAAATCACTGCTCTGCCTGTCTCCTAAGAGAGATGTCCCCATCACCTATTAGGACGATTTAGCAAGTGGAAAAGAATTAACCTATGTAGTCAACATAATCTTCATCTCAAAGAAACAAAATATTGTCTATGTGATTAGTACTCCTCAACAGTGATCACTGCCAACAAAACAGAGGTGATTTTACCAGTCACCCACAATACTTGATAAAGAAAGCTGATTGTCTAAGGCTCTACCACTGTAGTCACATGTATATATAGTTCATATAAGGGAGGTATCCAAAAGTATATTTCATATAGATCCATAATGTATTTGGATTAAGAAAGTCTCTTTATTAACACAAGCTGGAAAAAAAAAAATTCTGATTGTGGTGGCTTATTTACAAATTTACTAAGCAGATTTTAATATGCACCTCATAATACACGTATTAAAATCTGCTCATTCTTCTTAGCGTAATAGATTAACAGATAGTAATAGGCGCTTTGCGTTTTTTTTTACATCTTCACCAACTATTGAATCGTGTTCATTTTTGAGAGCATCCTTTTCATTTTGCTAAATAATTACTTTCACTTCAATGGACATTACTATCTACAATCAGTAGGCACTGCAATGGGCACCAGGTTTTCTCCCAGCTATACAATCTTGTTCATGGTGCATTGGGAAACCCAACAGGTTTGGAACCATCAGCAGGCTGGGCCAAACCTGGTGGCATGGCATGACTACAATAATGACATTTTTTTCATCTGGAAAGGTTATATGATCAGTCTGGACATCTTCTGTAAAAATCTAAATACAAATGATGTCAAAACGTTCTCATGATAATAGTACAAAAGAGGTTTAGACTTTTGGACTTAACTGTATACGTTGAAAATAAATTACAGACCAGAACATATAGTAAACCAAAAGACATCAATTGCTATTTTAACCAAGAGCCTACATCACTCTAAGTGGCTTTCCTTGCCAGTGGGCCAATTTAGAAGAAACTGCTTTAGTCAGAAAGTCTGTGATACACAGATACAGCAAATGAAGTCCCAATTCCTTGATAAAGATTATTCCAAATCTTCAAAGTTAGGAATGTTTTCCATAAGGCAGCCTCCACTGTGGAGGCTATTGCATGGATTTTGTGATTCAGAGGGCACTTTCTCTGCTCTCCCACATGCCAATAGTGAATCCATATAAAGGACTAACCTAATCCCTTACAGCTGGGATACTGAATTGTACAGTAAGAGCTTAGCTGACATATTGGGGAAGGGAGGGTCTGATCTGTACAGATGCACTTACGAAGAAATATATACACCGATAGATAAGGTAGCCTACAGCACTTTTAAGTACGATCACTGATCCGCTGAAGTTTGAGATACCCATCCCACACTGTACAATTAGCGCATGCGCCTTCCAGTCAATTTACACCTTGCTTGTGTAAGTGGCATAACATTCATAACTCTGGATCTGGTCCATAGTTACTAATAATGGCCCAGATCCAGAACAACGCTTGTGAGCGAATTTACGCGTGGCGGAGACGGAAAATCGCCTTTTGGTAAGTACTGCGCATGCGCACCATAGCGTACCATCAGTAACTTAGCGTAATTGTGAACGTATGGGCCATTCATGTATGTGTCAATTTTACGTGAGTCCAAAATACGTCTGTAATACGTTAAGTAGGCAGGGGTTTGTATTTAAAGTGTACAGTATGGGCGTGCTTAGCTGCGTAAATACGTGTTGCCCATACGTGTGCGGTTCACTGCGGTTACGTTGGCAAAAGTTAAGGTAGGGTTTGGAAAGCGTATCTTGACAAAATACGTACGTTCAAGGGGTGTGCCTAGGGGAGTGTATAGAATGTACGCACACAAAAATACGCTACGCGAATAAACATACGGCAAACGTAGTTCTGGATCTACCCCAATACTTGTAATCTATTTACAAGAGAAAGCTGACTTTCATCATATTCTAGCGAACTCCCATTCCAGGTATGTAATTTTGCCTACACTACATCGGCAATGGTGCTCCTTTAGGATTTGAAGCTGGGATTGCATGGGCTTACTCCGTGGTTTGGAATGCTTTTCTCTTGCTTTGAGTCTCTCACTGGATCTACTATTGTATGAACATTTTTGCATACTGCCTTATTGGAATGTATCTACTTATAAATTTTTAATAGGCCCCTTTCTTTTTATATTGGAATAAGCATCCCCTTTTTTAATAAGCATCTATATATATGGTGGGATTCCCCGCACCGATGGCTGTCATTGCACAGTAGAGACACCCGAAAGTTCCTTTTCGACTGTCTGTATTTAGAATGGCAGTCATTTTAGATTTTTATATGAATGGGTGAGTATGTGATCGGCTTACTCACACATTCCTTTTCGGAAGGTGTGAGTAACCTCTCTTGGGACTTTTAAGCTTAGGGGGAGGGTTAGGGTCAGGCTGCGGGGAAGGGAGGGTTAAGGTTAGGGCCATGGAAGGGAGACTTAGGGTTAGGCTGCAATAAGGGGGGTTAGGGTCAGGCTGCGGGGAAGGGAGACTTATTATTAGGCTGTGAAGAATGGGGGTTAGAGTCAGGCTGCGCGAAGAGAGGGTTTGGGTAATAGAAGGGGAGGGTCAGGGTAACAATTAGGGAGAGGGTTGGGGATAGAATTACTACGTACCTTTCAGAGCACCGTTTTCATTGCTATGTCTCACACACACACACACACACACACACATATATATATAGCTTTATAGCTTATATATTATAATTATATTATGTATGCTGATTGCAAGAATCCCCTTTTTAATGATGGATCTCTAATTTCCTTTTTTCTGATATATTGTTTAATATATTTATGTAAATAGCCATAATATTTTATACTTGCAGACAATATGTACCTATGGTATTTTGCGATATAATACCCTGTAACTAATTGTTATATGAGTTTTCACACAAAAGGATTACTTTTATCTACCATGTATACTTTGCTTGCTAATGACTTGCTTTGATGAAATGTTGTTTCCCGCAGCTTAGTAAATCTGGACCCAGGACTACACATCACAGACATAACGCTCTCTGACAAGGAAATCAGGTGGTCAGTACTATAAACAATAAGCAAAATCAAAGGATTCTCCCTGCATGCAAAGAATTACATTTGACTCCATGTGAAATTTAACATGGTTTTGCCCAGGTGTAAATTATCACCTGAATTCTTCTTATTTTCAAACTCAGGATCCAGTATTATATATTTAAATTGACCCTATAAATACATGCAAGAGCTTTTGCACATTATATTTATAGTAACATAGCTATGATGTCATAATCATTATACATAGAATGTGCCAAACAATTCATTCTAAACAATGTGCCTTTTCAGTAAGCCAGCATTCCCTTAAACTCTGCTATTTTTGTACCATGGCTCAGATAATAAGAGGAGATTAGACCATGCAGGGAAATGTTTCCGTCCCTGTACTGTTCCTGCAGTGATATTATACATCAGTCTAGAGGGGAAAGAAAGAGGGATTATTATCAATAAGATAATACTTTAAAACAGCTTGGATCAAATAAACAGGATGTCAGATGTATTATAAAGTTGTGTGCTGGATACAGTGAACATTTCTATTAAAGGTACTTGATTCGGTGTCTGAATTATTTAAGAAGCCAAACCAATTCATTTAGAAACATTTTCATGCTGACCAATTCCGTGTTGCCCAAGACCTTCAGATTAGCTTATGTCTATCGCTAGTACTTGAAGGGTGGTAATCACTTATGATGGAGGGCATTCTGGAACAGGGGATCACCTTCAGCCACTGCATTGTATTAGAGAAATCTGTGCACAATTAACTTCCTTAAATCTTCATATCATGATGAAGTTGTGACGAAATGCGCTTCTTTTTCTGAGCTACCTGTGTAACTAGATAGTGTTTGAAAACTTTTCTTTACACTCACCAGAGTATTATTTTACTAATAGGCATGCAGAAACGTTACTGAGGCCAATAAATGAACTATGCCCAATTAAGGACAGACAGACAGACATTGTTACATCTTGTGGATGTGCAATATCCTGTCTGACCCCTAGGGGCAATCTTGGACTATTTCGTGCTTCATGGACATTATCTTGACCTGTCCCAAGGGCCTGCTGTTGGACAGTTAATGAATTAATTATCTTCCATCTGCTCTACCTTCACAAATAGGACTTCCTTTCACTGAGTGTTTGCTGGTCATTAGTAGTTGTAATCCTGAGTTCCTGTTGTGTGTGTATACTCTCTGATCTCCTGCCTGTTATAATCTTGTGACCTGTATAGCTGCTGCCTTCTGTCTGTACGTATTTATGTTCCCTGAATCCTTGCTTTTGAACAGATAGATAGATAGATAGATAGATAGATAGATAGATAGATAGATAGATAGATAGATAGTGTTAATATTTATGCTGTTTTTTATACCCGTAGAAATCTTCATAGCATTGGGCCTAATACAGACGTTGTTTATTTACATGCACTTACTAATTATTTTAGCAGTCTCCCCATAAATACCTCCCTTTTCCTCCCCCTAATAACAGCTATTAGGGGCAGGAAAGGGAGGTATACAGAGAGATCTTACTATCTTAAATGAAATAGCTTTGTAAACAGAGCCCTTGATTAGCAAAGCCGGGAAGTGTTGGAAAGGAGGAGGGTAGTTATGTGATCAAGCCAAAAGGTAAACAAACAATAAGTGAAAAGGAGAGAAATTTAATAAATTTGACTGTGAATGCAATGATTGTGACATCTTTTATTGTTATGTGTTTCTGTTACATTCTATTAATTAAAGAGCGTGGTTATGTGGTATGTGGAGAGTGGGCATTATTAAGAATCGTTTCCTGTTTATTTACACTACTGCAATGGGTAGTAATTTGCCAATCTTTTTCAAAATATCCTAATTTTTTACTTTTTAATTATGCCATAGTCCGGGTTTTCCAGACACCAAGAGTCATGATATGTCCAGAGGTCATGCCATGAAAAATATCTTGTCTCTATAAAGATATAAATAAAATACAGCGATATAGATTTTACTGTTAGTGAGTCATGCAGGTAGTAAGTTTTCTGCCTGGATTAATGACACTGTGCCTGTTACCGGCCTGGAGTCTGCTTTATTCCATGGCATGTCCCTATTTGACCCACAGTGAGTCATTTTATAATCTACTTCAGGCACCAAAACTCATGTTGTAAATCTTTCTGTGCCCACAGGTCTTTGTGCACACTGGCCGTGCTGCTGCAAAAGTCATTTCAATTCATATCAGGGGCTAGTATTTTGTCACGGCTTATTAATAAAGCTTGGAAATGTATATTCTTCCTTTACAATAATCTTTCAATGCCTGTTTCAGTAGCGGGTTAGGTAAAAAATTTTAACAGTCTTAGGAAAGAGTTTTATTTGTCATTACCAGTGCGAATTACTGTCATTGAGGTTGTCTGGGTTGTAAGAAGAGGGGTTAATAGGGCATCTCCCACCTGAACACCTGAGAGGGACCCCAAAGATCAGGGGAAGTTTTGGGGGGCACTACTGGTTGTTGCATGATCATATGAAAGGGAGTTTTACCTGTGGCATGATCGTGTGAACTGGGATATCTACTCAGTGTGGAATAATCACGTGGACATTAAAGTGTGGCATAAAAATAATGTGCACTAAGATGTCTACTCTGTGTGGCATAATCACGTGGACATTAGTGTTCGGCATTATTATGTGAACTAATATGGGTGTGGCTCCCCATTGAGAACGGCCCTATTTCGATAGGACTGTTCTCTCCCAGCCAGTTCCAGATTGGTTGGGAAATCACTTGCTTCTGCCTCAAAGAGTGGTAAGTGTCAAAACTAACCCCAACCCTTTCCCTAACCCTCCCCTTCTATAACCCTAACCCCAACCCTTCCTTCCCCGCAGCCTAACCCTAACCCTCCCTTCCCAGCAGCCTAACCCTAACCCTCCCTTCTCTGCTGCCTGACCTTAGCCCTCCCTTCCCTACAGCCTGATCCTAACCCTAACACTGCCCTTCCATGGTGCAAAAAACTAGGTAAAACCTAGTGGAGTCGCGCTCAACTATATTAAAATATATATTGTTTTTCTCAGCTAGATATTTATAGCAGCTATCAAACAAAGAGAATCTCAGAAATACTCTAATAGCATATAAAAAAGTTAGAAGATAAACATACTAACTGTTTTATATTCCCCTTCCATGGCCCTAACCCTCCCTTCTCCAGAGCCTAACCCTTACCCTAACACTAAAATTCCCCGGAGAGGTTACTCACCTCTCTGGCGGCGGGTCCATCAGAATTTCTGAAAATGATGGGGTGAATATGCCGACCCATTCTGAAAAAAGAAAATCTAAAATGGCTGCCGATTCGAAATAGAGACAACTGAAAAGGAACTTATGGTGGTCTCTGCTTCTGAAAGACAGCCATCGTGCTGGAGACTCCCACCGAACTAAGAGGTCTACTCTATGAGGCATAATCCTGTGGACATTAGTTTGTGACATAATTATGTGAACTAACTAAAATGAATTGATGTGAGCGCATCAGTACAATTTCTAAAGATGCATTTTCTCAAATGCCTAGGGCACCGCAACTTTAAATGTCTCCAATTACCACGCATAAAGAGTAAAATAAAGTATCCGCCTTAACATGTACATTTATGAAACCCATGACTGGAAAAACTGAATAATAGGCTTATAGAATATGACGAAAACATATTTACTGTACAGAATGTAAGACTTTCAAAGAGGACTAATGATAAAATGACACTCATAGACAAATGATGGACCGGATCCAGACCCAAGCACACTTTCTGTAAATGCGTGGGTCTCTCTGTCCGACAGAGAGAGGGGAGTGCGGATCAGTGGTATGTATGACCTCTGATCTGCACAAGTGAGGGAGCCCCCTCCCACACTGTAAAATTAGCATGTTTCCCCCCACCCACTTTAGCTGTCGGAGGGGAAGCACAGCCCATTTCATAGGAATGTGCCCTGCAGTCAGATCAGGCCACTTTCGCACCTTGTGTGGTCTGGATCCGGCCTGATATTATAAATTTTAGCATACAGTCAGGGGGATGGGGGGGAGTACTTAAAGATAAAAACAAGGTGAGAGTCTTATTTGTCTATTAATTTAATGTATGTTACAGAGAGGCTCTGCAGCAGTATATCAGTAATACAGTATGACAGGATACAGAATCACACAGGGTTTATACAGTAAACACAGCAGCAGATAATATAATCATGATACAGACTGTATATGATATAGTGGTAACACACAGGTAAAAACACATTGCTACCAGTCTTCCAGTAACTACGCTCTCACACTGACTGGGCTCTGAACCGCGGAGCAGCACTTTATATACAGAAATAAAGGATGGGAATTTACAGCACATGCTCACTTAGGACCGGATCCAGACTTAAGAATGACACACCACTTACACATGCAAATGCGTAAGTAAGGTGTCTGGAGGAGAGGACACATGCGCCCTCCAGGTTTTATACACGTATTTCCTAACGTAAAGAATTCGGTTCCATATGATAGGAGATCCGTCCTAAGGGAAGATAAACGCTACTTATGCGTTTATCAGCGGTCGTACATGTCTGCCATAGGGTCCACACAAGAGAGGAGAGTGACAGGGGGAGTTCACTCCCCTCTTCCATGCGGACTATAAAACCCCCGTACGTACAGAAAGCTTAGTCTTAGTCTAGTGCTGATGTCATAGCCACTCCCACTGGAGGAGATGCACTGAGCGCACGCCACTGCAACAAAATAGCAGTACTTATAATATACCACCAAGTAATAATAAGTGACAAGATTTACTATGTTCTTGGACACCTGTACTGAAAGTACAAGGAACAAAAGAGGTCCGGCGCTCCTGACCTCTTTTGTTCCTTGTATTTACATTGTGGTCACTTTGGTCCTTGGCTGCACCCCTATATTTATATATACACTTGCACATATTTAATTTGTTGGATAGAAGCGCAGCCATTTCTTTTGCTGTACTGAAAGTCTTATAACTTGGGAGCTAATTAGTTTGCATTATAAGAAACCATCACTCTAAGAAATCTCATAACGGCCTTATAAATAAACCATGAGTTTAAGACTTAATACTTAAAACCAGCGGGGAGTGCAGGGGGACGTAAACTCCCCGCTACGCGATCGTACCTACGGACCCTCGCAGGCACGTAATACATGCATGGGTCTGGATCTACCCCATTGTCTTTCTAAGAACCCAGAATAAAAGACCTGCATATTAAATATTATTAAATGTTAATTAAATGTTAGGCTCCTGTCACATGCATGGGAAATGAGATACTGTGGACCGGATTCAGAGATGCGTGTGTCTAAAGTACGCAAATATGCACATAGCAAGGCAACTCCCATGACACTCTCCTACCATGGACGGGTTTGCGGTGAATTACGCCTCCATAAGGCACCCTTATGTCTACATGTGTACTTACGTGTGTATGCTACTTGCGTATGAGCATATCTTACTATCCTGAAAAGCTCATTTAAATGCCCTCCCACCCACTTTTACGTAACTTCAAACGTACGAAAGACAAACACGCCCCTCCGTATATATGTCCTTAAGTGCGAATCAGAAATCCGTGCCTAAAGGAATTACCGTGCGTATATTTAGGAATATATTAGGTTTTCCATGCGTATATTTAGGAGCGTAATTCCTTTAGGCACGGATTTCTGATTCACACTTAAGGACATATGTACGGAGGGGCGTGGTGGTCTTGCGTACATTTGAAGTTACGTAAAAGTGGGTGGGGAGCATTTAAATGAGCTTTTGAGGATAGTAAGATACGCACGTACGCAAGTAGCATACTACGTAATTTGTGTGGAAAAAGTTACTACGCATGTTAATCCGCTCCTAAATATACGCACGGAAAACCACGCAAAATCGTATCTGTGAACACGGTCCTATGTGCCAAAGCTGCGGAATTCTGGATCAGATCCATAATTGTGATACCGTTTGCGTGTGCTATATATTGTATCATTTATATGCCTTGTTATTGTATACATAGAGATATACATAAATAAAGTCATTAGTCTTGTACATACATGATACATAAATACAGGATTTCCATCTGCTTTGAAAAGTCTGCAAACAAAACTTGTCAGCCAGAATTCTAGAACAAGAGAATTTTTTTGTACTTACTGGGAAACCCAAATAAGATTGCTCTTGTTATTTGTTGAAAAGTGAAAACAGGACACTGGAAATGTGAAATAAAGTCTGCAAAGGACGTCAGGGCACCTGCAATAGACCCTGGGGAGATCCAATCAACACCTGTGTTTCCGATACTGGATAAGGTATGGATAGGCAGCGGTAGAATGATCATCTGCAGATTCATATCTAGACTGACCGATATCTATATGAATTGAGCACAAAGCTGTGAGTAACCTGACATAATCCGCTCCCTGACATATAGTAAAGATTTTTGAACAAAGAGGTGACAATTTATTATTAGTGATGATTGATGAATTCTCATCTCTAACATAATAACACCTAATGGGATATTGGTCCGGATTCACAGTTACCTAGTTTTTGTCTTAGGTACGTTGTTTTAAGAATTAGGCTACTACGCATGCGTAGTAGCTTATTTATGCTATCTATGTCCCTTTTCTGTACGTAGATTGCCTAAGCGGGGTCTAAAGATGAAAACTACGTAACTGTGAATCCAGTCCTTAGTGTCTAAAGTTGGGTACACAATTATCAAGTCTATTAGCCAATAAAAAATCAGGCAGTCTGGAAATGCACTTGCCTGGCATCCTCTTAGGATGGTCTGATGTGCGACAGTACTGCCAGATTATTTGGCAGTGTGTACAACCCCCAGATACCAGATCATTTTGTTGGGAGCTCTGGAAATCGTGAACGTGTGCAGATTGCATGAGCCAAAGGGAGAACATTATTCCACATTGCCTTAGATTATACCAAGAGACTGAAGACTCCTCTATTTTATAAGCATGGTGTATCTGCATGTAAACATAACACATAATATAGCCCAGAAGACAGTGCAGAACAGAAAGAGTTAACCAGGCCACTACTTAGTTACAGACAGAATACAATAATATCTTGGGTATTAGCTATTAATGTAAGATAAGCTACACATAAAGCATACACCGGCACACCGGTATGTTGACACATAGTAGATTTTACTTGCTGAACAAAGACTTTCTCTCAGCAATGAAAACAATGTTCTTGGAAATCAATGTGATTTTCTCCATAACAGGCAATAAAAATTCCCACAGGACACATCTTAAACCCAAGTACCAGGATAATGACAGATTGCTTCTGCTGGACAAAATAAGAGATAAAATGAATATATTTTATTATAAAACATTGGTGGCAGATCCAGAACTACGCTTTTCCGCAATTTTACGCATGGCAGAGACGTAAATTCGCAGTTACGTATGCACTGCGCATGCGCACCATAGAAAATACGCACATTCACGTAGCGTAATTGTGAACGTATGGGAGATTCACGTATGTGTCACGTAAATACTTACGTGTGGGCTTGCCAATTTTACGTGAGTCAACAATACGTTCGATTTACGTGAAGTTGGCAGGGGGTGGTATTCAAAGTGTACAATATGGGCGTGCTAAGCTGCGTACGTTCACGTAGTCTGTACGTCCGTTAGCGGACGTATGGTGTTACGTTTGAAAAAGTTAAGGTAGGGTTTGGGTGGCGTATTTTGACAAAATACGTCCGTGCAAGGGGTGTGCCGAGGGGAGTGTAGCGAACTTACGTGTACGAAAATACGCTCCGCGAATATACGTACGCACACACGTAGTTCTGGATCTACCCCATTGTCTGTAGCAATGTAATATAATATAATGTAATATAATGTAACAATAGTTACATGGTTAGTGCAGGGGCACTTTGTTTATCTTTCATCTATCTATCTATCTATCTATCTATCTATCTATCTATCTATCTATCTATCCATGAAAAAATTGGAGAACCCTAACAATAAAAAATAAACTAATAATAATAACAACAACAACAGATAATTAAAACGAAATTATAAAAAAGTTGCCTTTATTCATGAATAATATAATAATAATAATAATAATAATAATATAATAATATAATAATATAATAATAATAATAATAATAATAAATATAATAATAATAATAATAATAATAATAATAATAATAATAATAATAATATAATATAATAATAATAATAATAAATATAATAATAATAATAATATATAATATAATATAAATACTACATATTTGAAATTAAAGAAATTCAGTATAGTGTCAATCAATGTAAAAGGATGCAGGGGTCTTGGGAGCTGTCAGAATTAGAAAATAGCTGCAATATCTGGCCAGCATTCTGATTGTTCCAATGCCTCTATATTGGCTGGGTTAATATGCATAGTAACACATCTGCAGCAATGTAATTATTTTTTTTGAATGGTATGGCTGACATTAAAGCACAAACTGGACAGACCAATATGTATCTAATGTGTATACATGGGAGCCTGTATTTTACATTGATTTATCTAATACAGATGTGAAAGCTATGACTGTTAGACAACAATTACTTAGCATTCCCAATCATTCATACTCTGCACTCAGGGTCGTCTTAACAGAATTGTATGCCCTGGGCAAGGCAATGCACAGGGGCCCCTACCCATCCATTCCCAGGAATAAAAATGTAACCAAAACTTTAGAACATTATATAACTTAAAAACGCACACACACATTTCAACAATAAACAATGATTTATTGGTAAACCGTGCAGTAGGAATTATTAACTTAAATAACTTAATTATTATAACTACGGTAGGGGCCGTGCCATCAAACTATAGGGGCACTGGTACAGCCTGGAGGAGGCAACAGATGCTCAGAGGGGGGGTAGGAGCCCTAATTAAGAGAGGACCACCTTACTGTATATTAATTATTATTAGGGACCCACAATGTTTGAAGACTAATTAAGAGAGGACCACCTCATTGTGTATTAATTATTATTAGGGCCCACAATGTTTTAAGATTGATATTAAGACATATATTGGAATTGTTCAAGTATTGCGTTTTCACCACCACATAGCACTGGAGTACTTTACAATCACTTCTTAATAAGATAATATTTATTAGCCCTCACTATGTTTTATTGGAATAGGTATTTTTCTTTGACCTCCCATTATATATAGTTATATTTACTTTTATTTAATTTTATATTTATTACATCTTAAACCAACATTTTAATAGAACCCCAGTGTTGCCCCAGCACCTAAAAGTGCAATTTATACAGACACACAGTGCCCCTATAGTTTGATGGCCCTGTCCCTATCTGAGCATCTGCTGCCAGCCTGTCACCTCCTCTAGACTGTGCCCCTATGATGCCCATGACCTGCCCCCTTTGGCCATGTGCTGCCCTTATTGGATACATCTAGAGTTACATAATTTTTTTGTAACAGCCCGCTGCAGCACCCAGTTTTCCCTGAGCCAGCCTGTAAAAAAAATCCTTACCTTGTTCTCCTCTGTGGCTTCTTTGTCCCCCGTGGTGCGCCCTCTGTACAGTGAGCGTTCACGTGAGCGTCAGGCTGCAGGAACGCTGCTGAGACCGCTGGTTAACAGGGGGAGGAGCAGCCCAGCGGTACAGAGTATGTTGGGCTGCGCTGTGGATGGTCATGCTGGCGGCCGGTCCCGATCCACCTGTAAAAGGTATTTTCAGCCTCTGATACAGCCCACGCAGAACTACATTCAGAAAATGTAATTCTGCATGGGCTGCAGCGGAGGCTGAAAAAGCTTTAGGTTTGGACAGGGTTAAAGGGCCACTTGGTGTGTTGGGCCCTTGGCACTAGCCCAAACTGCCCAGTCATTAAGACAGCCCTGTCTGCATTGCATTACAGATTTATTGCATAGCCAAAGATACACAAAAATTTTACTTTGTACACTTATGTGTCCAGAAGGATGCCTTAGCTTTTACGCCCAAGCCCCGCCCCTTTATTTAAATGCTTACCTCAGCCTCTATGGCGGTGATGCAGAATGTGTACCTGAAGTGCCTTCAGACGTATGGAACTGAGTTCCGTAATCTGAAAGTACGATAGTGTAACATCTGGTGCGTGCACTGATATAAATTTGTATTTTTAAAAGGTCTTTATTAAACATCTGACATTTACCTTCAATTAGAGTAATATATTAATTCATTACACACATTTGCAGAATGCTTAGCTTCTGATCTCTGGTGCTCCATCTGGGCTGATATATTTAATGATCTCAACCTTCAATATGATTAGCATTGTGATCAATAGATTATATTGAAATCCAGCTGTAGTATGTATGAGATGTCTTAAATACATTGAAAAATCTGTATATTATTGTATATTATTGTATTTATATTAGTATTTATATTAGTACACTACTCAGCTACACAGATGCATTCAGAGATTGTAAAACTGTTTCACAGGTGAATATTGTGTAGTTAGTATTTTTTTATTGATGTGTTCTTTGCCCATAAATTTGTATTATTTATTATTATTATTATTATTATTATTATTATTAATGTTTATTTTTACGTTGCTGCAAAGGGTCCGCAGCGCCATACAAATTACATAATATAAGCAAAACGATAAACAAGGTTATACAGGTTATGACAGAACGATGACAAACTAGACAGAGAAACCTAATTAAACTCAGATTCCGATAAACTGAGGCTGAGACAGGGATGAGGCCAGAGGAGGTGAAGGGTAAGAGGATAGAGGGCTCACAATGTATACTATCGGTTGCAGTCCCCGGTTAGAACTTGTCATTTCCTGAAATAGGGACATTCGAAAGTTCCTGTTCGGATGTCCCTATTTCGAATGCTTACCAGTTTCTAATTTTTTTTCCAGAATGGGTGAGTATAGCGATCAGCATACTCACCCATTCTCATCCGCAAATTCTGTCGCCACCACTATTGACGGACCAAGGCAAAGGAGAGTAACCTCTTCGTACGGGGTAGGGAGGGTTAGGGTCAGGATGCAGAGGAGGGAGGGTTAGGGTCAGGCTGCAGGGGAGGGAGGGTTAGGGTCAGGCTGCGGGAGATGGAGGGTTAAGGTCAGGCTGTGGAATTAGGGTCAGGCTGTGGGAGATGGAGGGTTACGGTCAGGCTGCAGGGAAGGGACAATTAGGGTCAGGCTGTGGGAGATGGAGGGTTACGGTCAGGCTGCAGGGAAGGGACAATTAGGGTCAGGCTGTGGGAGATGGTGAGTTAGGGTCAGGCTGACAGGAAGGGAGGGTTAGGGCCAGGCTGCAGGGAAGGGAGGGTTAGGGTTAGGGTAAATAGAGGAGAGGGTTAGGGTTAGAATTAGGGAAAGGAGTGGGGGACTTTTTTACTTACTTTTCAGAGCACCGAAGAATCGATTGCTATGTCTCATCGAGGCATATGCAATCGAAATCCCAGCCAGTTCGAAACTAGCTGGGAGGAAACGGCCCTATCGAAATAGGGCCGTTCTAAGTGGAGACCGTCACCCGTATACTAAACAGGAAAATGGCGTAGAATGGAGGGTTAATTATGAGAGCGCAACCATGAGGTATCCCTGAATCTTCTTTAGTTCCTTTAAAACAAAACTTGCATTAGATTTTTCCGAAATTCACAGATTAATTCATGGACTGCAAATGAGCCAAAATTTAACTAATATAAACCAGAAGCTATTCTCATATCGTTAATTATAGTCAGGGATGATCAACTGCTGTCACAGCAAAGAACAGCAAGAAAGTATTAATGAGGCCTGCAGAGGAAGGCACATTCCCCCTCCAGAAGCTGGAGATTGATTTGCATTTGAAGACACTGAATGAGCATTTATTGATTTGCAGGTTACAAAGGCTCTTTCTCCTAAATATGCCAACTGTCAAGTAACATAACAAATTCCCCAATTGAAAAGAGTTAACAAACCAATTCTAACAGGGACAGTGACAGAACGGTGACAAGAAAGAGTAGGAATTTACATTGGGCCAGATCCAGATCCCCGGATGCTTTACACGTGTGCGGGGGTCCATAGTTACACCCCCGTAATGGTGAATGCACGCCCCCTGCGCTCCCCGCTGTCGGTAGTAAATATGTACACTTACGTGTCCACATTGCTACCTTAATTTTTACGACTAGCTCTGCGGCCTCGTATGACTATCCCTGTCTGTATGGCGGGGGCACGGCCATCGTATATGAAGGGTCAGCCCCCTCTGCATAAGTACTAACATACGTAACTGAGGTCCGGATTCACAGTTACGTAGTTTTCATCTTAGGTACGTTGTTTTAAGAATTGAGCTACTACGCATGTGTAGTCGCTTATTTACACTATCGACGTACCATTTCTGTATGTAGATTACGTAAGCGCAGTCTCGGGCGCCCGATTTCAGTATGGGCGGCATCGTAGCGGGGGCATGCACTCCCCACTGTTAGGGAGTACACAGGCCTTATGGCCACATAGCTGATCATAACGGGGCTTCCCCCGCCCCATCCCCTAATTAGCATGTCTATCTACGCCTTTACGGGGGAGACACAACATGCGTAATGGGGGGAAAGCCCCCTTTTTGTAAGAGCCGGCGTATGTAACGTACATTATGTACACCGGCCCTTATGGTGTTGGATAAAGGTTGTGTGCATGTACGTAATTCCCCTGTCGGCCGTTCCTTAGGATCCGTCCCATTGGACCGGAGCTCTGATTTGGATGTGGTTTGCTGGTATGATGTTCTATTTTCCTAAACACCATTGTGCAGCAGCGCTTACGCAATCTGCGTACAGAAATGGTACGTAGATAGCGTAAATAAGCGACTACGCATGCGCATGTACAGAAATGGTACGTAGATAGCGTAAATAAGCGACTACGCATGCGTAGTAGCTTAATTCTTAAAACAACGTACGTAAGACGAAAACTACGTAACTGTGAATCCGGACCTTAATGTTTATGTATTTGCACGGGGGAATGTCTGCAGACATTGTCAAAGTGTTTTTTTTCTCCTGCCAGTCATCCAGAAGCCAGCGCAGGATTAGTCCAGGGAAATTGGGCTGATCTAAGTAAAATAAAATAAAATTAAATTAAAAAAAAGGAGTAAAAGTCTATTTCTGGTAAAATATTCTGTACTGCAAATGATGCAACTAACAATTAGTCCCAGGTTCCAAGGTTCTACAATATAAATGCACACAAATCACATTCAGGATGTATATAATATTAGTACATTTAGAGGCAACTAAGATATGATTTGTTATGTTTGACATGTCATTTACAGACACTGCAGACTTCAATATTGCTTAGACACGAGTGTTCAAATAATTACAGATGCAGCAGAAAATGCCCCCAGGCAATTCTATAATGCTGCTGTGGACAGATATCACACAGGGGGATTTCAGCGGGTGCACTTGTAACATTAATCATTTAGTTTCTCTAGATTCAACACTTTTC
This sequence comes from Limnodynastes dumerilii, assembly GCA_011038615.1. Lineage (NCBI taxonomy): Eukaryota > Metazoa > Chordata > Amphibia > Anura > Limnodynastidae > Limnodynastes > Limnodynastes dumerilii. Next base: position 305,025 of record WWET01001005.1, read on the forward strand.
ATAAATCCCATAATTTCTTATTCCCAGATCCTCTTTAAAAACTTAAAACAGTAACCTTAACAAGGGTTAATAGGATGTAAATTATATAAGTCGGACATCACCGAGGCCTATTATGGAACAACTGTAATTTTGTTACTATGATAATATGAACTATAAGCACAAAAATCATCATTATATAAATATATATATATATTTATAGTAAAATAATGCTTTGTAGCAACAGTTATTGACAAAAAGCCTCTCAACCTAAACACTGGGAAAGTCTCTAGGATTATGGGCCATATTAATATAGGAACAGATAAAGAACTAAGTATGCACAATGCTCAAAAGTACGATCCTATGTACTGTACATGCTAGCGTAGTGCACTCTCCTTGCACTCCCGGAATTGCCATGCCCTGAAGCCTATGTGAACTTTTACACGCATCGCCTAGTGGTCTGGTTCACAATGCCAAGCCCTTACTGTGTGTCAGGATACCAGAGGTCAGATACAGAGTCACCGGAATTCCCCTGGACAGAGTTGCCGGATTTGCCTGGTCCTTAGGTTCAGCAGTCACACAGGTAAAGAGGAGAGAAGGGTCTAATAATAATGCCCTTATTGCATCAAAACAGTAACAATGGCAACTAGGCAATAAAGACAGTAATTATATGTATAACAAAGTACCCAAACACATCAGTCCAAACACCCGTCCCTGTGAGGTCCCTGAGAATCTCTATCCAGCAATAAAGTCCCTAGAGTCACCGGCTGATGCTGCAGAGTCCTGTCCTGGTCAATGTCTTGAGGGTCCCGGCCACTCGGCCAATGCTCTCCACCTTACTTGGTGGGGCGCTGAGTCTCAGGCTCCCTGCTTTTGGCAGGCTCCCCAAATACCACAGTGCCAGCGAGCTGGTAAAGTCTGTGGCGAGTTCTTGTGGCACTCCTCAGGTCTCTCCTAACAGGCAGAGGTCCCAACTCAACCCCCATCACCCAGATTAATCCAGTTTCCCAACAATGTCACTGAGATGGCTGGTTTCCAACTGCCAGAGCTTCCTGTAGAGAGAGAGAGAGCTCCACCTTTGTGTGTAATTGACAGATAATCTGGCAAAGATTTGAATAATGTGTGGATTAGTGTGTATGGCGACACAGTTTTTTAAGCAGATCATTTCAGTAGATACAAGTCAGACGTCTGCTGTAAAATTGGACAAGTGTGTGTCATGGATTGGGTGTTGTATCTGGGAACATTGTCTGCTGTATCATTGTGTAAACAGTCTGGTCGAGAGCTGGATCTGAAGAGGTTTGAGCAAGTGTGTATCCAGCTGCACTCTGCCATTTGTCCTTTTGTCTCTACTATGAAAACAGAATGATGGCTACTTCTGCCCAGCTGAGTGGAGGGCAGGATTGCATTGCTGGAACTATGGTATTTGCTATATGACTAATTCCTGGTCTGAATATTCCTAGAAATGCTGCTATGACGATTCAGAAATCGTGTCTAATATAAAATCTCGAGTAAGAAAAACTGCTTTTTTTTTTTATTGATAAAGCGGTTTGAAATACAGTATTGGTGCTTTATATAGAAATAATTCCACTAATAATGATAATTAATATTCAATCAGTTAAATATAATTGCAGATTTAGGATAAAAGCTGCAATTTAAGCTATTAATATTACAGATATGTGTTGACTAAATCAAAACAGATTAGCTCCCTGAAGAAATGTAGTGCTACGTTACTGTACTCGTTAGCAATTTCCAGTATTGATTAATTTATGAAAACACTAAATCAACTAGCTAATTGGTTAGTCTAGTCAGGGAGAGGAAACATTTTCAGGTCTTAAATAATTTGACAATGCAGATAAAATTACCATAAAACAAAAATGTAAGGAGTTCCGCTAATGCTTGTATAATGATAGTTTATAAAATGAATATATCAATGTACAGGTGTAGTCAGTTTATATAAAATTCTTTTTATACCATGCTTTTAACCCAATTTATTTATTTATTTTACACTGGGAGAAAAAAATTAATTACCAAAAGACCTAATGAAGGAAATTTTGGAAGATAATACCATTAAGAACAAAGTGAATTTAGACTCTTTGGGCCAGATTCACTAAACTCGATTTTTTTTGCGATTTTGAATCGCGGGGCATCGCGGCGATTTTCCCGCGTTTTTTTTTTGTTACAAATTTACTAAAACGTGATTTTTGTCAAGCACAGGCGATGTGCCCCGATGCTTTTAGGGCTTAATCGCGGTGATTTTCATTAAAAAATCGCCGCGATTAGCCCTTTAAATAATCGCGGCAAATCGCATGTGTGAAAAAAATCCAAAGTGCTGCATGGCTGCAATGTGTAGCCATGCTGTACTCATTGAATTACAAGGATCAGCAAATCCTTATAATTCTGTGTATACAGCATGGCTACACTTGTAGCCATGCAGCGCTCCGTTTACAGTGTGTGTCAAAATAAAACAAAAAACACTACACAGACATTAACCCCTACAATTCTTTAATAAAGTGTTACATGTGTAAAAATATGTAAACCTAACTAACATTACCCCCTACGTGTATGCACTTACCTTAGGTGGTCATCTCTCCTAAAGTAAGTGGTATACATAAAGTGTTACATGTGTATAAAATTAAAAAAAAAATATTTAAACTCACCATTAGATGTCCACATCTTGGGAGCCTTCTAATTTTTTTGAAATGCTAAATTTTGTTCTTTTCTTCAAGCTTGAAAAATCTACTGGGCTGGAGATGCAGAAGAAAGCTTCTATTCTTGATCCCGGCGTCTTCAATATAACTTCCCGGCAGTAGGGGGCGCTGATTATCTTCAGAAGGTGACGTCAGGAACAGTAGAGCTGTACTGTACGGTCACAATCTGAATGCATTCATACGTCTCCTATCCAGATCCAGCCCAATGTGTTCAAATTTAGAGAAATCAGATGGAATTCTATAACCCTGCACAACATTGAGAAACATGACCATAACACAGCTTTCAAACCCTTCACCCTACCTGACGGAGATAATAATGACAATGGGTCGGATCCAAACCTATGGGCGTGACTTACGTGTCTTGCTTCCCCCGCTCCATCCCCTAATTAGCATTTCTATACGACATGCTCTATACGACATGCGTGCTGTGGAGAAAGCCCCCTTTTCAACACATGTTATGTACCCTGGCCATTACTGCGTCCTAACAAGGTTGTACGCATGCAAAACAGGGGAATTACGTACGACATGTGCGTAATTCCCCTGGCGGTCGTTCTTCAGGATCCAGCCCAATGATTCAGATGCTTTTGGAGGCTTTGTAGAAATGGAGGTCACAGAACCAGAAGAAGATACTTAAAAGGCTCTACTGCCATTGACATACAACAATAACTAAGTTGGTATCCAATATTGAAAAAGCTAAAACTAGTGAGAAGATTACTGAACATACAGTACAGAGCATTGCTCCCCCCCATTTCAGGTAAAGTCTGGATGAGAGGGTAAATCAAACCAAACAAGCCCCCCAAGAACTACAGCTATAATTCAACCAAATGATAATAACAAATCCCTACAATAAACAACAGCGATAACATTTATTCACTGAATATATGTTATCACTGGGTGTTGGGATTTTGTATGCTTAATTTATATTCTCATACCGACTGAACATGATAACATAACCGCAGCTTTACAAAAAAAATTATAATAATTTTTATTTAGTTTTTAATGATTTACCAAGAAAACAACAAATTAGATAAATAACAAAAATCATTTTTAAGTTATTTCCTATACTAACATGGAGAGACAGATGTCATTGACAGGGAAAGCAAAACGCTCCTCTCCAGGTAACATTTCCCACTAATTTAACTAATTCCTGTTTCTTGTTCATACTGAATTAACTCCTCTTAATCCAGTACACATTAATTTACCCCTTTCCTGGTTCACATTAAATTACCCCCTTTCCTCCACTTCACACTATTGTAACCACACTAGCAAAGTTCAAACAAAAGTAACCCCCACTTATGTGATTTCCCATTAGATGAACATCCTTCCTTCTAGCTCACACTAATTTAACCCTCTATTTACACTAAAATAACCTCCCCATTCAACTAATTGTTAATACTTAATATCCCCCTTCCTCTAATTCACTAATGGACCAGATCCTTCTTATACTTGAATCCATGCTAATCAACAGTAAGGGCTTGGCTTAGCCCTAGCATCATAATACACCTACCCTTAAGGTAGGGTTAGAATACGGAAGGTCCATGTGTTTGAGTGGAGTGTGCTACAAGTGTGCAATCGTAATTTAATTGAGATCCAGGTCTAATATTTCCACTCTCTGTTTTCTATTCCACCATCAGCTCACACTAAACTAATGATAGTGGGTGAAAAAATCCGGAGAAACTTGTTGCACTGATGCCAGTGAAATATGTTAAAAACAAATATTTAAATGTGACAGAATCAAGTGATTTTAAATAAATGGGGAACACAACAGTTACGCCTAATGTTAATGACTAATTAAGGTAACCAATACCAGAAACAATGTAGATTATAATTATTGGAGACTCAAAGTTATATACTTCAAAGGTATATAGGTTCAATTATCCAAATACACATTTATTTACTCTTCAGTAATTGTGATATTATGATCTCAGTAATTGTGGTATTAAGATCTCAAGTGTGAATCATGTTTTTTTATATAAATATATTCAGAATTACTGATCAGAGCAGATAGAAAATAATGCCCCTGAACTTAATAGTATTTATATTTGTCACAATCCACATTGAGAAATATTTATAATGTATTCACATACAATTAATGGAGGACATATAGCCCAAAAAAGAGCTGTAAAGAGTGGATATTAGCCCTCATACAAGAGGGATCTCAAAGTATGCCTCCACTCTAAAAGTACTAAGATTGAGCTCCCATAAAGAAAGGCACTGTAAATACATGTGCAATCCAAAGCCTTATCCTATTCTATATGTCCTTCATACGAGAATGAGGCATGGGCATTGCAACACTAATCTACTAGGAATAAATTCCTCTATTACAAGGAGGTGTCTAAGTACTAAATAAATAGTAGATCAAAGTAATGTTTCCCCACAGAAAAAAAGCTGATACGCGTTTCGCTCGAGAAGTTATTTTTCTCAAGGCATCCTATATAACTATAATAGAATTATAATATATATTGCAAGTGGTGATAATGCTTTGTGGTAGCGCAATATGAATGTACTAAAAGTAATAAAATTAGCTTAAAAATATAAGAATGTATAAGTATTTTTAAATGCTAATATATTAATATAATAGTTTTGGAGGTTGTGGAATGTCAGCCACCAGCTGCTCCCTGGGTTCAGATATGCCCTGTGCACATACGTTTGGGTATAGATAGGGTGCAGTTGTGTGAGCAAGTCCTTACTATATAATAACAACATAGCTCCACCCCTCATTCCCATGAAACGTGAATCTGAATGGAAGCTCTCACATCACTGACTTATAATCAGGTTTGAACGAGGTCCTATATGATATAGAGTCCTGTTATGATGGGTAATATTGATGCCTTTTATGAGGGTAATATTAGCACAATTAAGTTGAATACAGAATTTTATTATGGATCACATGCTGAATATACCCAATTGTTTTACAATTATCCCCATAATAGATAATCCTGAATATGGGCATTATATGAGCACAATTAAAAAGCAATAAAGGGCTTTATTATGGGTCATACATCGAGCATATGTCATAATCAAACTTTATTATTCCTTAATTGTGTTCTAATTATCCACAATAAAAAGGCCTTAATAGTCCATCGATTACAGCAGGTCTATATGATACTGACTATAGGTCCAATTAGAATGGTCTTATTTCTCCTTAATTGTGCTCAACTTATTGCCAACAATAGGATTTTGAATAATATAGAGCCCTATTAAAGGGAGAATATAATGGCTAGTTAAAAAGAACATTTTGAATACAATTAAGGAGGAATTAAGAGCTTTATTTTGTGCCATATAGAGCCTTATACTGAGGGAGAATTTAAGCTCATCTGAGGTAGAATTTATTGGAGTATTTGGGCCGGATCCAGAACTATGTCCGTCTTCCATAGACTTTTAGACCGCATATACGCAATCTACGTATCGAAACGATACGAAGATTACGTACAATGGCTACTACGCATGCGCAGTAGCTACTGTTTATTGAACTACGTCCGTCTATGGAAGACGGACGTAGTTCTGGATCCGGCCCTTTATCCTTAATTATGATTTAAGTCTTGGATTTAATGACTTATAGATACTTACATAACTTGGTTGACTACTATTAAGAACACAATGTTTTCTCTTTAAAAAGATTTATTAGTTTAAGTCTGTCTACATACATACATTCATGAAGTGTTTACTTAGAAAGAAATTGATATTTATTCAGCCTGCATGGCAATAATGACAAACCTCAGTGCGACCTGTACTGGGATGCAGCCACCGCTGCGAACATACTGTTTATGAGCTAAGGACAGCTGAAAGCTAATTCTCTACTGTCTTTATTTTGAAATAACACAATAAAAAAAAAATTCTGATTGGGTAAGTATGCTGATCAGCATTAATTCATTTGGAAATGTCGCCGCAGACCCGCCGAACAGGTGAGTAGGAGGAGGAGGAGAGTCTTAGGGTTAGGCTACAGGGAAGGGAGTCTTAGGGTCAGGCTGCAGGGAAGGGAGTCTTAGGGTTAGGCTGCAGGGAAGGGAGTCTTATGGTCAGGCTGCGGGGAAGGGAGTCTTAGGGTTAGGCTGTGGGGAGGAAAATTTTAGGGTCAGGCTGTGAGGAGGGGAGTCTTAGGGTTGGGCTATGGGCAGGGGAGTCTTAGGGTTAGGCTACGGGAAGGGGAGTCTTCGGCTTAGGCTGTGGGGAAGAGAGTCCTAAGGTCAGGGTGTGGCTAAGGGAGTCTTAGTTTGGTTGCGTGGAGAAGAGGGTTAGTGTTATGGAAAGGGATGGTTAGGATTAGGATAAGGGTTAGGGTAGAATAAATACTCACCATTTGACATGAAGACTTAGTTCAGGGGATGATGGATTGCTTCTCCTCCTCGAGCCAATTGATTTGGGAGCCACTTCTGAATTCAGTGGTATAAAATGGTCCTTTTGAAAAAATAGCTGTGTTTACCGCCAACCTACCCCCTGGGCTATATACTGTAGTTGATAAAAATTCAAATTTCCATGGTTTTAATTTGATAAAAAAAAGCAGTAAAATTACCAGATAAAGTAATGATCTATAACATGTTTGGTTAGTTATATGTTGACAATGTGTTAAGCAGGGTATACACTGGGCCTTTCAGCAGATGATCTTTACAATCACACAATCAAAAGACCGTTTCACCAGACATCTTACCAGTGTGTACTGTTCAAAGATCTCCTAATAGACACAGTACATTTTTGCAAGAAACAAAAGATATCTTTCCATCTTTGATCTGGTATATTAGAAGCTCCAAAAGATCAAATCAGAAGATCACAGACCATTTTAAAATATCACAGACTGTTTCAAAAGATTTTTGAGCATCTCTGGACAGTGCACACTGGTAAGCTATCTGGTGAAATGTTCTTTTGATTGTGTGTGAATGGAAAGATAATCCTTCAAAAAAGGCCAACGCCTGCTGTGTACATCATTCTGCCGATCTCTAATTTTACCTCTGATTGTTGCTCCCAAGTCAATCTATCTATCTATCTATCTATCTATCTATCTATCTATCTATCTATCTATCTATCTATCTGACTGTGACAGTATTAGAGATAGGTCCACCAAAACAGAAGCCTTGTAAGTAGCTTGTGGCTTATCATATATTTGCAAATGTATGTAACACATCTCTCTGACTTTTATTTTAAAGATAGAGGGCCGTATTCAGAGCTCCGGGTGCATTGCACTTAAAGACTGTGTATACGCAATCTACGTTGCAACAAGAAACGTAGATGACGTTAGAAAATTACTGCGCATGCGCAGTAGCACAAATCGGAAAACCTCTAGCACATATGCAATGCGCCTGGAGCTCTGAATTTGGCCCAGAATGTCATGGTTTGTTGCTGGTTAATAGCAGGAGTGCTCAAGCAGTGCCGTTTCTAGACCTAGAGAAGCCCAGGGCAGGTAAAAAAAAATTCTGCCCCCCCTCCCAAAAAAGTTATCCATCCAGCCTTTTACTTCCATCCCCTTGTATGTGCCCAGCAATCCACTTCTGCCAGCTGTTGTGTGTCCAGCCTTCATTTGTGCCCCTTATATGCGTCCAGCCTCCTTTTGTGCCCCTCATATGTGTCCAACCTCCTCTTTGTGCCCCTTATATGTGTCCAGCCTCCTTTTGTGCCCCTTATATGTGCCCAGCCTCCATTTATGCCCTTTATATGTTCCCAGCCTCCTTTTGTGCCCCTTATATATGTCCAGCCTCCTTTTGTGCTCCTTATATGTGTCCAGCCTTCTTTTTGTGCATCTTATATGTGTCCAGCCTCCTTTTGTGCCCCTTAAATGTGTCCAGCCACCTTTTGTGCATCTTATATGTGTCCAGCCTCTTCTGTGCCCCCTTATATGTGCCCAGCCTCCTTTTGTGTGCATTATATGTGTCCAGCCTCCTTTTGTGCCCCCTTATATGCGTTTAGCCTCCTTTTGTGTCCCTTATATATGTACAACTTTTTAATTAAAAACCTAAACTCACTTACCTTTACCTTCTCCCTCTTGCTCCTTCCTCTGTGACGCAGTGCTTGATTCACCTAAGCTGTACTGGATATACAGGTTTTCCTATAGGAGCCCTGTAAGACCAAATCTATTCCCATGAATAACACTGCCTCATAGCGTTATTCAGTGAAAAATATTTTAAGTCTGGGCTCCCGTAGGAGCCCTGTATATCCAGTACAGTTTAGGTGAATGATGCCGGCCGCATCTGTTATCTATGTGACCATGGCCTGGGGGAGGGCAGTGTGACCTAAAGAGGGGCTGCCCTACCAGATGCCCCTCTTTAAGTCATCTAGGGGTGTGCCCCATGCGATAGCACAGCTCGCTCGCCCCTAGAAATGGCCCCATCAATAAATATTAAATACAACAGTTTTGTCCCAAATGATAACCAAGATCAGCACATTAAGAGAATCAAACATTGCAATCATTAAAATAGCAGGTAAAATAGCAGGTAAAATAGCAGGTAAATAGTTTAAAGAGCAGGAAAAAAGTAAATCAGTCACCAGTAATTGAACCTGCACATAGCTGCCTGACAGCTGATTCGATGGTTGTGTTGACACGGTCATCAGGGGCCACAGAGTAGTAGTTGCTACACAACCATAGAAATATATATATACATACATACATACATACATACATACATACATACAACAAAGCCATACACCTAGACACAATATCCGTGTTCATAATGAGAATGCTGCATATTAAAGGTCAGACATAAGATTGGCATCTGCAGAGTGGCCTTTACAATAGATGTACAGCACTTGGCATATGGTAGAATAAAATCTATATGAAGGAAAAAAAGACATTGAGGTTTATGCTTCATGTCAAATATGTCTGAGCTGATTATAACCCACTCACTCTCTGGCACCAACTGTTATATCCTTTTCTTTTTTTATCTGCAAAAAATGTAAACTTGCGATGAAAACAAGAAACTAGAATGCTTTCATTTTTTGCATCTCGCTGATAAGCAGAACTGTAATGAAAGAAAACAGATGCTGCATAAAGACCAGAAGAGATGTAAAAAGACATTGGACGGGATTCACAGATCCGGACAGACCCGCAACTAACTCACCCATCCTGCCCCCCCCCCTGCTTTTAGGTACTTTATGGCACTAATGAGTGCCATGGGGCTACCTTAACTATCCGTGGACATTGACCCCGATCCTGAACTACACTGCCCAGCGTTACTACACCAGGCAGCAGCGTAAGATCGTCTAAAAAGACAATCTGCACATGCGTCGGGCAGATGTTGCCCGTTGAAGCTATGGCAATGACCGATTGTGGAACGGGCGTCCGTAGCAGCAGCCTAGTAATGCTGGAGGGGGCGTCCCCCAGCGTTAGTACGCTGCAGTTAGAGCTGGTTGGCCGGGGGAGGGAGGGTAATGAGGTTGGGAGAGCGGTGTTATCAGGCCCATTGCCACAACATTACATTAAATCTAAAGGTCACTAACATGGCCATCCAATATTCTGGGTATTACCCATAATGGGCCGGATCCAGAACTACGTCCGTCTTCCATAGACGGACGTAGTTCAATAAACAGTAGCTACTGCGCATGCGTAGTAGCTATTGTACGTAATCTGCGTATCATTTTGATACGTAGATTGCGTATATGCGTTCTAAAAGACCGCATATACGCAATCTACGTATCGAAACGATACTCAGATTACGTACAAGAGCTACTACGCATGCGCAGTAGCTACTGTTTATTGAACTACGTCCGTCTATGGAAGACGGACGTAGTTCTGGATCCGGCCCCATGAGGCAAACACATAGTGCAATGTAATCTTGTGTATATTAGCTCTGTGCATGTCCATAAAAGGAAATTAATGCAGCTGGGGCAATTCATACGAGAGCACAACACACAGCTGTGAAAGTTACTGTGTCACAGGGAAAGGACACCTGTTTACAGTCAAGCCCAATACAGACCCAAATGTTAGTATAAATGCACACAACTGCAGCCTGAATGTTTGCATCAGCTAAAAGATATGTCAGGTAGACAATGACACCAAGACTGCACAACTTATACGAGACCACTTGAATAACTTTTAGCCTTGCGATCACTATGCTGACAGCCTATACAAATTCATAAATCAGGTGCTTTGAAAAAAAAATATCAATATTTCTATTTATTACATTTTTTTCAATGTTATTTAATAATAATTTTATTTTGTACATTCACTGTGCCAATTAACAGAGAACACTGGCACAAAAACACCACCAACATTGGGGTAGATCCAGAACAACGTGTGTGCGTACGTATTTTAGCGGTGCGTATTTTCGTACACGTAAGGTCAATACACTCCCCACGGCACACCCCTTGCACGGACGTATTTTCACAAATTACGCGACCCAAACCCTACCTTAACTTTTCCTAACGTAACAGAATACGTCCGCTAACGGGCGTACAGACTACGCGAACGTACGCAGCTTAGCTCGCCCATACTGTACACTTTAAATACCACCCCCCGCCTACTTCACGTAAAACACACGTATTGTTGACTAACGTAAATTTGGCACGCCCACACGTAAGTATTTACGTTAGCAATACGTGAAATCTCCATACGTTTGAAAATACGCTACGTGAATGTGCGTATTTTCTGCGGTGCGCATGCGCAGTGCGTACAAATCTGCGAATTTACGTGTCCGCCACACGTAAATTCGCGGAAATGCGTAGTTCAGGATCTGCCCCATTGTCATTAGACATAACAATGGACTAATCCTGCAGCTGCATCTAAACGAACGAGGAAGAGACTGTACCTCGATGCGTGCTTATGGATAAGAAGAGTTGCATATAGAAACAGAGCAACAGGTAGGTTCCTGCATGGATTGCTCTTATAAGACACATTATTGATGTGGGCTTTATGCAAACACAGTGAACCAGATCCAGACCCCTGTGCGCTTTCTGTACGTGCAGGGGTTTGTCCATCCGCATGAGAGAGGGAAGTGAATTTCCTTTGTCAAGCCCCTCTCTTGTGTGGACACTGTGTCATGCTAAAAAGATAAATGTATAATATATATTATGGGTCAAATTGATGGGATATATATCAGGGGTCTGGGAATGGCATACTATATAGTGCAGTGTTGGCTAACCTGTGGCACTCCTGGTGTTGTGAAACTACAATTCCCAGCATTCTTTGTCAGGTATCGGCTATGCTTTTGCAGTTAAGGCATGCTGGGTCTCAGCGGGGGACAGCTGGAACTATTGTCCCGGGCCTAGACCTGATGGATGCCCACCGATACCTAACTACCTTTGTAGCAGCAGGTATTGGTGGTATCCTACCGGTGATACTTGCTGCTCAGAGCTATTCAATAGCCGGCCAATGCGCAGGGAATTTCTTTCCTGCGCACCGGCCCGCTGTTAAAGCGTGTCTGTTGCACCCCGCCCCTATGTGACGTCACCAATGACATCACATGGGAGACAGGGCCTCATGGCTGACGGCGACCATGGGACTCGTAGTTTCACAACACCTGGAGTGCCACAGGTTAGCCAACACTGATATTGTGTATATAGTGTGACATTCCCCAATCTAATATAAACCACTTATATTATAGTATGTGCCAGAACTAGACCTATAATATTCCCCACATGTACTTTATGCAGGGTGTAATGCCCAGACCCCTAGTATATCCCTCGTCTTTTACAAACCCCCCTTTTATGATCCTGCATTTGCCACTGCTTTTGATGTCAGCAACACATGTTTGCACTAGGTGTGGATAAAGAATCTATATTTTCATTCAAAGAAATTGGCTTGTACATATACATCATTAAAAAATATATATCTTTGTGCATTATTAAAATCTTCTATAATAATAATAGCCAGAAATGTTATAAGATTTTAGCACCAAAGGAAATCCTACACGTTGCAGTCAGAATGTGATATGGACTGGGATCTGTGAACAAGGAATGAGAGAAGGTTGTCAAATGTCTTCTGTAGATGCTGCTTTTTAATGAACATTACAAAATTGGTAAATGTGATGGTTTTGACACTGACTATATTAATTAATGATGTCAAATTCTAAATTAAGACAGTGCAACTGTATAGGCACATTGTCCAGCTACATTCTGGTCAGTGTGTCTGGTAGGTGCCTTTGGAAAGAATTCTTCTCATTTACTTTGCTTTCCAAAAAATGACATTCCAGGTGAATTACCTCATAGAAGGAGATTTTTACCCATGTGGCAGTGTGGAAACCAGTCTAGGCACTATAGCAAAGAGAAACCATCACCCAGTTACTTATTCTCACACTCCCTGTAGATTAAAGAAATCAATATATGCTTGAGAGTTGAAGGGTTTTAGAGATTCAGAACGTGTCAGTAGTCTGTGTGCACACCGAGATTCTCAGTTACGCACAGGAAGCCTTTGTAATGGCGGATGCGATGACCCACCATGTGTACAGCGTGTGCATATAGTGGGCTTGGTTTAATCTTTACTATTACACACCAGCCCCATTTTAGGAGGGGTGTGTGTAAAATTTAAAGTAGGGTCTATGCTACGGAAGTTCTGTATCTCTGAGGGGAGTGAACTATGTGTAGAATATAGGATCGCACATTGCATACATTTGTTTCTGCTGTGAAGACTTACAAGTGCTGTTCATACTTAACTACTTACTTAATTCTGATCCAACACCTTGTTCAGAGATCAAGTTAGAGACTTAGCATAGAAAATGGGCCTTCCACCAATCATGCTGCACCTCATACAGAAGGACCATGAACTTAGTGCTCAATACCTTTAAAAATCATTGTTATTTCTCTCTCTCCTCTCCCTGGAAATGCTACACTATATGGACATGTTATATCCTGTCTCGCCACCAGGGGCAATCTTAGACTATTTTGTGTCTCATGGACGTGACCTACCCCTAGGCAACCTGCTCAACCTGGACAAATAGGACTTCCTCTCACTGAATGTTTGCTGGACAGTCGTTGTTATTATCCTTCCTTGGTTCCTGTCACATGCGTGCTCCTAATCTTCAGCTCTCCAGCACCTTCCTCCATGTGCTTCTGTTCCCTGTTGACCTTGTGTACTGGTATTTGGATTACCTCTGTTTGCTTGTATTTCTATGTCTCTGTATTTCATATATTCAGTTTCCTTTGTGTTTTGATTTGCACCATTATTTACCCTTGTCTTGTTCAGCAGTGTCCTCTTTTTGCCCTTCCTTTGCATTTTCGCAGTTGTCTCTGTTAGCTGTACCCTGCATATTGTATTGTGTCTATTCTGTTTTTATTTGGATTGTCTGTGTTCTAGACTTCTGTGCAGCTTGTTTAGTTTGGTGTTTATATTTGTGGCTCCCATTTGTACCCAGCTTACAAGTCTTCATTTCCTGTGTGTTGTTTGTACATTAAAAAATACTCTTTTCCTGTTGGTCCGTGCATCATTCTCTGTGTTGGATCTGAGCTCTGCATCAATATTACACCTGGGGCTACCTTCCAATGATTTTGACTGGGTGTCCTGTCGCACAAGTCTATTGCCACCATCAGGGGTCCTAGTAAAGACTAAGCTTCAGTTAGACTCCACGCCCTGGGAGCAGCCTCATAAAAGAAAGATAAAGGGGATTGGATGAACAGCGCTATAACTAGTTTTATGACTGAAAGAATTACCCATCTTATTTTGTAGTTTAAGCCTACAAACCAATATAATATCCCTGAATATTTGGATCACAAATAAGAATATGATAAATCTATTCCTCATTCAATAATCTATAGAGGAATATTAAACACTGTATGTAAGAAGCTACTTCCACCATTCTGCTCAAGGTGTTACGACTAGTACCACTAACCAGGCCGCGGAGTCTATCCAGGAGTCAGGTGTTCACTAGAGCCCCTAAAGGTGGGGATAGTCTGGGCTGCAGACTCCTGGATGTCGTGGCCCCTGGCAGCAATATATCGCTAATGGCAGAAAGACTACTGCAGCTGCCAGCGACAGGAACAAGGAGAAGGTAGTTTAGAGGAGACTCACACAAGGTGGGAGCACACCACCCCAGAGGGGTTAGGACAGGAGAACACACAACCGACAGGGAAATGAGGGAAGGCAAAAGGAGAGAAAGACAATGGGGCTGATCCAGACCTACACCGCCCGCCGTATTTAGGGTGGGTGGCAGCGTAATAACGACTAAAAACCATTCTGCGCATGCTGGCTGGCGTAACTACGGCAACGCCTGATCTAGGATCGGGCATCCGTAGTATCAGCGTAGTAATGGCTGAGGGGGCGTTCCTCGCCCTTACTACGCAAATGTTAGTGTAGGTAGGCAGGGGGAAATAGTGTAATGAAGGAGGGAGGGGTTTTAGTAACTACGCTCCTGTCCCAGCATATTTACCCTTGCTTACGCTGGCTGAAGTTAGGGTAGCTTAGGGAGTGTCGGGGGGAGACACTATTACGCACAGCGCATCGGCATAGGTCTGGATCAGGCCCAATGTGAGCAAAATAGGAGCAAATGGGGCACTCAGTAATCAATGAAACAAGAAGATAAGCAAGAGAGATAAGAGGCAAGAGGAAGAAAAAGAGCAGGCACAGACAGAGAAGCTGGGGCTATAATCGGCATGGAGGAAGGGGCTGTTGACGCTTTAATGGCCACAATTGGAGTTGTCCTGGCAAAGGCCAGGACACTATGGAAGAGAGGAGAGCGCGCACCCGTCTCCTAGGTCGGCACCGCTCTCCACATGGCTAATGTGCATACCGTCACGCCCATGGGAGACGAAGATGGCCGGCACCAAGCGGTAAACAAGTTTGCTGACGGCATGTAACACAAGGTTTAAGGTAACTCCAATGTACAGGTATAAAACACATATTATTATAGTTTATTTATAAGGCACCACAAGGTGTCCGCAGCGCTGTACAAAATACAACAAAATAAAGTACAGACATACAGGGTAGGGATGGACAGCATAGTATATATTAAATACAATATGACTATAACAATATCACAAAAATACAATAAAGTGAAGCAAGCACAGAACGCAAGGGGAAATGTGATATGTCAAGCTTGGAAGATCAGGGAACAGGGGATAGAGCGCAGTGAGAGGTACATATAATTGCTACACAACTTCAGAACTTGGGAATTCCTAACTGGATTAGAAGCATGATTTAGACTCCAAACATATATTTTTCTTTGTTCTTATTTCATGATTGAATCTATGATTCTTCAGAGACAACTGGTGTTTGAAACCTGTGGAATCCAAAGACAGTAAAGCTGGCCATACACTATGATGAATATTGTTCCCAGCAGGAGGTGGCTGATGGGATGAATGGGAGAATTTCATGCCAGGGAAAGGTCCCATTATTGATGCCATACACCTCTCCTGGGACCAATAATCATAGCACAAGAGGGAAGCAGTAGCAGAAGAGGAAGCCATTTAGTGAGCTGAAATATTGGTCGCCCTCGCCCATGTCAATAGACCAAATGATCATACCAGAGCATTTCTGACATGATTATTGGCTGTTTGAAAAATCCATCCTGATAACTGGATGATCGGGTCGATAATCTCTCTAGTATGTGGCCAGCTTATCACTGGTCAATGGTCAGTAGTTTCTTTGGGCCAGATCCAGACCTACACCCACTTGTGTTTTTACGCTCGTCATAGTCGTAAAAACGCTGTTTTCAATGTTCTGCACATGTGCGCAGCAGATGTTACAACCAGAAACCCTGAACGTACTTACGAGAGTAAGATTACCAACGTAACTATGAACGAAGGGGCGTGCCAGCCATTCGACACTCGTAATTACGCTTCGGAGACGGGGTGAGGCATTTAAATTGTACAGTGTAGGCGTGCTTAGGTGCGTAAGTACGTTCAGCCATTACGGCCAACTGCTGTTACACTTGGAAGAGTTAAGGTAGGGTTTGGTAAGCGTAAAACAGCAAAATTATGTACAACCGAGGGGAGTGCCTAGTAATTACGAAAGCGTAAATACACTACATGCTTAAACGTAAACCGAACGTAGGTCTGGATCTGGCCCTTTGAAACTGGGACAGGTGTGAATAATGTAGGACATAGACTCAGCCAATTTTCCCCCTGTATGTGAGGAAATCCAATATATA